>JAEUYN010002425.1:0-138653 GCA_018257835.1 Euura lappo | reverse complement strand
ATTTCGTATTTTTGATTTAAAAAAAAAAATAATATTAATAACAAGGAGCAAAACAAAAAAATAATAATAATAATCCAAACACATAATCATAATAATTCTATGTCTGTGTGTATATATATATGTATAATCAACGATTGTGCCATAAGGACGTTGATTAATATCTATTAGGAAATACTTCTGTCTGTGTATATAATGTATAATGTAACTATACCAAATTCGGTATAATAAATGAAACAGAAAAAACTCAGTGGCAGTGTTCCGTTACGTCCACAATAACTGATTTTTTCCATCCAAAAAGAAAGTAACCAATAGCGGCGCCGAGTACAACGGCGAAACACAACCAGCTGTTGTAAGTCATGAATATCAACATTAAGAAATACGATATAATTATCTGCACGATGTGTAGAAACGTTTGAAAACTGTGCATCCAGGACAGCATCGTCGGCCTGTTGATCGAAACGATGATAAAAAAAAAAACAAAAAAAAAAACGAAATTCAGTAATTGAAGTTCTTAATCGTTATTATTAATTGACTGTGTAATCAATATTCTGCATGCTTCTGTAGAGATTAAACTAAAAAGTGTGAAAAAGGTCATGCGAACGAAATATCTCGTGTCTACGCTACTGAAATAACGAATGATGGTAGATTTTTTAGATCCTGGAAGAACCTTTACTACTATTCTAAAAAACGTCACAAGTACAAATGAACACATAAAGATAGAAAATAGTGCTGTTAGAAAGAGTAAAAGAAAAAAATGAACCCATGAAACTACATCAAAACTTGACAAACAGCCGATTTTTACCGATCGATCGATTACTTACGGTTGCTTGTGTATCACCTCACCGACCATACTATAAGTTTAAAAACAAAAAGAAATAGAAACTTCTATTTGCTTCGTAATTTCGACGGGTCTTGAAAAATTGATTTATCGAATCGGCATGAATTATTTCAACGATGAAAAAAAAAAAATATATATATATATATATAAAAATTGATCAAATACTCACTGAACGACCCTGTTGTCTTCGGAAACGACATTCTTCTCCTGCGGCATGGAAACGCTTCTGTATTGCAGAGCGTTATAAGTTTTCCAGAATAAATATTCCCTGTAGTATTTGAGACCTTCGTAAAGTGCAGCCATTATTACGATGCCGATCATAGAACCGATTAGACTTCCCACAGACGATACTTTCCACATCTCGAAGAGAACCGTCTCGTGATATCCGCCGTGAAACGCCATCTAGGAATTCGAAACGAGAAACCATATGTAACAAAGTCCGAAATGAATGAATTGTAAAAAAACATCTCACCGTCATCCCTGTCATGTGAGCATGTGTAGAAGCCTCTGCCGGAGCTGTCGGACCTGCCGAAGCTCCCGGAGTCGGATGACCCATGTGTGAATGATCCATCGGAGGATGGTTATCGTGCGACATCTGGAAAACGTTAAAGCATGTTTTTTCTGTTTCTACTACACGGCGTGAATAAGAAACATGAATGTATGAGGGAGTTTTGTACACCGTGTGCAGAAGCAGTTGCGGCAGCTTCGTGAAGGTGACACATCGCCCGATCTTTTTAACTCTATAGAACTAGGTATAAGGTTCTTGATTGGCCCTCGATCAGGCACTGACTGACTTTCAAACCGAACGACGACCAGAAGTCTACCGTAGCCGCCGCTGCCATGGCATCATACCAGTCTGTACGGAGACTGGGACTCGTGGTCGTTAATGTGTGTATGTATACACACCGATAGAGCGCTCGGAATTTGAGTATAGTATAATTAGTGCTATTGTATGTCCAGCTCTGCGCCGATGTGTGCAGAGTATAGATCGCAAATCTGTGTCGTTGACAAAAAGATGATCGATTTTATATCCACAGTATTGCTATAAAAATGTGTAGGTCGCTATTCTCATCGTATAGAATTTCATTTGAAAAAGACTTCAAGTTCTCGATGGAGGCACACGTGCGCGATGGAATTGTTAGAGGAAAAAAAAAAGGATAGGAACAAGAACCGTGGTAGCGGAGCAAAGACTTTCTAATTGTAAAAGAGATCGTTTTAAGTCACGTTCCCTTCTAATTGCCTCGAGACTAGGCAGGGCCAGGTATAAAATACATTATTCAGATCAATTTTAAATTAGAAATATTGACTCACAATTTTCCATTCACATGAGACGAATGAAAAAAGAATTGATTCTAGCTGTAAATTCCTGTGTATGAAAGAGAATGAAACTGTAATCTTGGATTATAATATATATTTTTATAGGATATTTTTACCGCAAGCTTATATATCGTATATTGCGGTTTTTGTTATTCAAGAAAAAGATTCATGTATGCAAATATAAAGAAAAATCTATCGTGGAATCACAGACAAAACGTGAATCACTAGACGACAATGGGCTCATTCTTTTTTTCCTTCACCTATAAATAAAAATCATAATCAACTGAGAAGGATATGACGCTGCGAAATTTAATAATACTAAATAAATTCCTGTTTCGGTACGAGGAAATTTGGTCTATTATCATTATACCTGCGTCAGCTCAATATGAGGATCAATAATTATGAGAAATAGTGGAATTTGAATTTATAACCATCACATAAAGAATCATAAAACAAATATATAGAGAGAAAGTCGAGATTGTGTGTTGACAAGTTCCGCATCGATCGATGTTACGATAAGGAATCATTTGCGAATGATAATTAGCAAAAATTGTTATTCTTCCAATTGTTTGATGTTTTCATGTGCGGTATAGCGCAATCTGAGAACGGTAGATCGATCAACATAACTTTCAAGCCGCATACCACGAACCTCATGTTTTGCAGAACGAAATGAGAAGGGGGGAAAAAAAAAAACTAACAAATAGTTCGTGAGAAAAATGAATGCGGGACAATATCTATACCGAATAAATTATGTCTACAGGAAAAAATGAAAACTTTTGAGAGCCTGTTCTATCTTTCATTTTACGTAGGTATGTACAGTAAATTCTCATGCAGATGAGTCCACTCCACTTTGAGCGCTGCGTAATGCCATATTGGCTTTATCTGCGCCACAGCGATTCCAAGTGTAAGAAAAAAAAGAAAAGGAACAATAAGCAGTTTTTATCACAATAACGTGTGCGACGTGTGACAAATAACACCGAGCAACAACGATTCTATGGATTATGGATTACTGTGGTTAGCTTGGACAGACAAATATATGATATTTTTACGACGATATTTATCCCCTTTTTTTAAAACAACTATACCGTATAATAAAAGAATTTGTTTTTAATTCAATTCAACAATAAAATACTGATACAAAAATAGACGTGCACGAGTACCTTGAATATTCTTTAAAAAAAAAAAAAAACGATTGCTTAATTGTTATTTTTTTTTATCCTAATACGGATTTAGAAAAGAATTCAATGTCAGATCCTGATTAATTGATGTGTAACGGATATTGTGGTAGGTATCAGAGATAGCCGCACGATTCAAAAAACCAATGGTCGCTGATTACTCGGTTTTGTTATTCATATCACCGAGATTATGAATGCAGATAATATAATCTCCGGTTGTATAAAGACAGAAAACATTCATTCCAAAATTGAGGCTCACTTTTTAGCTACCTTTTTAGTAAGACTACTTTCACTCTAGAAAATTTTTCAGACCAATCCATGTTCAGAGGAAGAGAGATCGGTGATCTTATCACAAAGATATTATTGCCGTATCAACAAGCAAAAAATAAAATTAAAAACTGATCAATGGGAAAGATTTGAATTACAAAAATCGATGTAAAAAGTAGAACCCAATCAATTTTTTGTTTCCTTAACAGAAATACGTTGGATAGATGGAGTCAAGGTTATTCAGATCGTGGGGAGAATGGATTGGCTCATAGCTGAGAGAATTCCAGCGAAGACTTCCTCCTTGTGCGGAACTATTCCGTAAATGAAATTCCGAGAGAATATTGAATTCCAATGATATTTCGTGAGGATAATAGTGTGAGATAGCGAAGAAGAAAAAATTGATATAAAAGGCTTCAATTCATTTTTTATCCATCTCAATATTAATGTTCTCGTAATTATCGATATTTGAGTAAATAAAATTGAAATTATGCGATATGGATTCAGAATTTGAATTATTATAATTACAGTTATTTCCAGCTGTTGAATTGACACGTTAATTACCTATGTGGTACAATGTCGATTAACACGTGATCAAATATTTAATCTACCACACAGTCGACAAAATCTGCAGTCTAATAGAAGAAAAAAAAATGAGAACGAGTTCAAATTTTACGCAGAAAATATAAGAACAGAGGCTCACAACCAAACTGTGATCCGAACGATACTTTTTTCAGCAAAATTGAGAAATAAATAATTTGAGGGGGAACATACAGCTTAAACTTTAGGAAATGTTAAAACCACCAAAAGTCATTTTTGAGACTTTTTAATGGTTTTCACACGATTTTAGAAAGAATTTTTTTCTGTCCATGATGCATCAAATAAAATCTACCGGTGGACCGAACTTAGTTCTTCGGGTCTCAAACTGGTCAGTAAAGAGGCGTTTTCAATATGAACAGATAACTTTTTCACAACTTTATTTTCACTCGAGGTATCACGAAAAGTAACGTATGAAAACAGAAAAACGCTATTTTATCTTAGAAAATGATGAATATCTGGTAAAATTTTGACCGGATCAACAAGTTCTCTGTTCATCTTGAGAAGGCTTCTTTACCGAATGGTTTGAAACCTGAAAAACTCGAATCGATCCACCGATAGATTTTATTTCGTGCATCGCGGACAAAAAAAAAATGTGTTTCCAAAATCGTGTGAAAAACATTCTAAAATATGCAAAAATTACTTTTTGCAGTAGATCATAAATTTGAAAGTTTTATAAAAGTGAATAAAAAGATGAATCATTTTTTTTCTTCTCTTTTCGTCGACTTCAATAATTACGTAATTATATTGTACACAAATAGCTGCATCCAAAAAGAAGAAAGAACGAAAAAAAAAATTGCACAACAGTTTGCATAACAGAGATCAGATCAGTGTTATTGCTCTCAATTGGTTCAATAACGACAAATTAATATTAATAAATAAATAGACCCAGCCCATAATATGTGCCAATATACCGATATAAACGATCGATGGGACTTAAACAGAGGCTCCTTTTATACTCTGACCATCATCCACCGCGATATGAACGGGAAAAGAAGAAAAAATACGAGGAGTTAGTCACAGCTGTACAAAGACGAGAGGAAAAGAATTGAAATAATAAAACGTCAAAATAATGTTGTTTACGTCGAACTAGCAGCTGTCTCCAGTACCGTAATTTATTAAAATATATCAATGAAACTATCGTCTATATATAATCTATCATCGGGGCGAGCGGAGAAAGTTTTTATTTTACAAAAATCGAACGTCAAAGTGACTGACGTAATTGATCGATCTAGTGAGTATGAAAATTACGGTAATTACGACTATCGATCGGTGATGGGGAGTAGCGAGTGAATAATCTTGTGTAATAATATTTACATAAGTCAGGTGAACGGTGAACGAGAGCGATGAGACTTACCTTCAAAATCGTTGTTAGGTTAGGTCACGCAGCGTCCTCGATTCCGGACGATAAGGTAATCCGTGACACGGTGTGTAGGTAACAACTAGCGATTGATCTACGTTTCGAACGTATTTACAAAAAATCGTGGCGACTTCGACAGCAGGTGGAAGGCAGTGCGTTTAATAAACTCGTCACCGCGCGATAACTTTCTCGACCACACTATCGCCACGGACTGAGCGAAACGAGTGAGATCAGACCGAGACACCTTGCTTTGCTAGGATCGTGTGGTTCGGAGTATCGCCGCGGCGCAGCGCGGCGTCTTGTGTTCGAAAAATCATCCGATTCGAATATTTAAATGCGAATTTCTTCACGGAAATTGCAAAATACAAAATATCGGTCTCAAATAAGGAGCCAAAATTATCTATTTTGAAAGAAAATTCATGTTTAAAATTTTTCTCGAATCAATTAATGCAAATAGAGTTTGATGACGAATTTTATTTTTGAACAAAAAAAGAGATGAAAAAGATACGAAAATCGTAGTCTCATTCTTCAATTTTTTAAATTACTACTATACTCTTTCAATACTATTTTTTTTTTTTTCAGTACTACAACTCTGTCTCACAGCAGCTATTTTGAGTTTTCAATTTCAGCTCATGTGTAGTGCAGAATTTTTAATCAGGGACCCAAAAAACGTTCGGAATTCAAATACCTACACATTTAATCTTATCTTTATTTTAATTAATTGAATGCAACTTATAAGATGGACGAAACATGTTAGGAAACGTATAAAAGGAATTCATGAGCGTTATAAAATATAAAATTTATTATTTCATTAATCGAAATTAGAAATCAGAGACTAATTATTCATCATGCGAATTGATCAATTTTCAGAATCTTCGGCAAGGTTATTTATTTTCATATCGGGTTTGTTACCCAAATTGTGTTAGCGATCGGCGATATACTTTTCGATTAATCGAGTGTGTCGATATTTTCGCTATTTATCGATGTTTATAATCGATTTTTATTTCTAATATCGATGATTTCCGTATTGATTTTTTTCTCAACATCGCCCATCCCTAGACTGTTGCACTTTCATTTGTTCACACACAATCTGCCCCTCGGACTATACTTTCCGATAACAAACTTTAATCGAAGCCTCGGTCGGTAAAGCAGATCGCGCCCGGCTCAAATTACCCTCGGAGCATTGCGAATGAGAGTGAGTCTCGGGTTCTTCGTAGCTTCTGACCCTTCTGACAGTACCGACACGATTCAAAGACAACAAAAAGTTGAGGTTAGGTTGTCGTTGTCGTTGCCAGTGTCATTAGGCAGCGATTACGAGCGTTAAAAACCGCCAGCGAAATGTCAGATACTCAAGACTCGGACGAGATCCAGTCGATATCGCGAAGACTAGAGACTGTCACGACGATGGAGAGCGTATCGACTCCCAAACAACGTCCGAGCAATCGTTCCTCGACGGAAACACAGGCCGCCGAGACCCCCGACTACGACGCGGGGCGGAGGATGCTGCCGGCGCTGAACCTCCCCGAGAAGATAATCCTGATAATCGACGTAACGAAGGAGCAGAACCGCACGGACTTCAAACTCGGCAACGGCGCCACGTACGTCCCCCTCTTCATGATCAAGCGAGTCGTCGAGATATTCGTCAAGGCGAAATCGATGATCAAAAAACAACACGAATTCGCCGTAATGACGCTGTGCCAGGACGCGATGAAGTGGATCTGCGACTTTACCAGCAGTGTCAAGGACGTTCTCGCCGCGCTTGAGACTCTCGTCGAGGAGCCGACGGAGGAGGACGACTCCTTCGACCTCAGCTCTCTCTTCGAAGCCCTAGACGTCCACGTCGCGCCCTTCGCCCCGGACTCCGCCAAGGACGTTCCGCCTTTCGTTACAAGGGCGATTTTGGTCTATGCCAGGTCAGACTGTGTACCCAGGTTCCAGGGCGGGCGGCAGTACCTCGAACGGCTCTACGACAACCCCACCTTCTTCCTGGACTGTCTCTACGTCCACGAGCCACCCAGCGAGGACAACAAGTGCGAAGAGGTCTACGCGGAACTCGGGGCTCTGGACGCGAGGAATTCTTCCTATATTTTGGAAGTCGGAAGAAACGCTACGAAGCTCCATGACAATATGGCGAAGCTACTTGCTCATCCGCTCCAAAGACCGCTTCAGAAAAATGCGTCGTACGCCATTGGGTTGCCTCAGAGTGCGGAGGAGAGTCAGACCGTTTAATCGACTGTATCGAAATCATTAACCGTTTGTTATTAACGATACGAAGCTGTGATCATTACAGATATTGCGACTCAGTAAATGAGAGACTCTGTAACTTAATAGAATGTAATTCAAAGAATAAATACTAATTTTCTTTATTCGAAGCATTATTCATTCACGTTTTATCCACTTAGGATATTCCATATTTTTGTAGAAGAGGATATTACGAATTAAATTACTTTGTTTTATTCACAGTTCCAAAGAATCCAAGTTCCTTGCGATGTGTAATTACATATAAATATACACTTTAGATTGTAAGAAATGTAAATTATGCAGTATGTATCACTTGAACTATATTTTCGTCTTCATTCTAAGATCTGATAATTTAATAAAGACAAATAATTTACAGACACTAATAGGAATTATTTCTTATCAGACTTTTTCAAAACTCCCGCTCGAATCTTTCTGCCGCGAGGCCTCAACAGGATTATTCTTGCATACGTAATTAAATAAATTAAACTAAATACACAAAAGATAAGAAATATCACGACTCTGCAGTTATCTCCGCCTGAGAAATTAAAGATTCGTTCTGATCAAGCTGAGTGCACCTGTCAGCGGCGATGTGGATACCGAGCTTATCTCTCCTGGTGAAGGCTCTTCCGCATTTGGTACAGGCAAAGGGTCGTTCCCCGGAATGTACACGTTGATGACGCGCGAGATTAGAAGCGTGCGCAAACTTCCGTTGGCACTGATTACACTCGTACGGTTTTTCCCCCGTGTGTTTTCTACGATGTTTGTTCATGTCACCCGCGTGAGTGAACTCCTTGTTGCAGAAATCGCACCGCAAAAAACGAGCCCCCTTCTTGGCGCCGGAAACACAATTATCGACGATTGGTTTCGACGCGGTTGAGTGAATCACGGACCTGAAAAAAAATCTAATAAATTATTCAATGACAAGAAGGCATCGATCTCTTTATCATCGACCCGATAACTCACATCGCGTCAGCTGCAAGTCGTATCATCGGCCGTTTCCGGCACGGCTCATCCCCGCTGGCTAGTTTGTTTTGTCCAATTCGTTGCGCGGCTGCGGGGTGGGGGAAACTTCGGGTCCGGGAATCCCCGCGTTGTGTGAATGGCGCTTGCGCGTCTGATTCGTCTGTTGCATCGTTGCGTGAAGCGTGATCACCGCATTTCGAGGTCGTGGACTCTCTCTGGCTCCGTGTATCGTCGATCTTCAATGGCATTGAATCGGAGTTATCGCCTCCTTCGGAGTCAAATTCTTCAATTTTAATCCCCTTATCGGTGCTCTCAAAAGTTTCTCCCTCCGAATCGCAAGATAACGACGCCGGCTTCGGGGACTCGATACCACGACGCGAGTCTGTTTCCTCCTTACCCGAATCACCGAACACGGTATCGAGGTCCATTTTATCGACAAACTTTTCTATCTTTGCTATGCAAACTATGCAAACGCTGTTTAAAATCTGAAATACGATTTCTATAATCAATGTACTCAATTGAACTAAGAACGTTCTAGAAATTGACTGAATACTCACGATCAGCTTCAGGTTAGCCTTCTCGATGAAGAAGTGTTGCGACTCTTCTCCCCCAAAAACGGCGATCTTATGCTTCCTGGCACAAATGCGACACCGTCCAAGGGCCTGACACGCCATTCCAGTGTTCTCAGTATTTATTTTATTAAAGACTCGCGGTTTAACACGGTATCACGGATTATTTATTATTCCGGAGTAGACCCACCACGTGCGAGTGCCCGAAGAAGAAATAAGAATCGTCGGTGAAGAGCCGAGTGACCGTAGTCTGTGTGATGCGGTGGTGGGAGTAGGCCGGGGAATACCCGTCCGGAGTTCCCAGTCGACTTGAGGCGGTTTTCCTCCTTTCCAGATACGTCTCTCTTTCTCTATCTATCCTCTCTTTCTGACTGTGTACGTAATTCCTTCTCACACACAGCACACGCCACACGTCTGAATAGCGAATACTGCGATTTACATACAGACACTCATTTAGGTAATTCGATCCTCACATCGAGCACTAATATGCGTTAATTTTTCTTCTGCTTTTCTCTCTAGTCCGAATATTATATCGAGTGCAATTGGAATTGGGGTCTTGACACACAGTTTTGTGTCGATTCCAGCTTGTGTGTTGGTGTCTGATAAAACGATTGGTGACTAATCGTTTATCGATCGTTGTTACGTCGTTAGATGATTCAATCAGGAAAGATATTAAAGAAAATTCCTTCTTCATATATGTATAATATTTGTTTTTAATAAAAAGTATGCCGTAATTATAATTTTACGGTATTAAAATGCATATAAATGTCGATATAAAAAACCTCTCATCGATATAATTAATGATTGTCTTAATTATCCTATATTATCCTAGAGTAATAATTATACAAAAATTACTACAATTATGCGCTCGTATCACAGTATATGATATAATAATAGTATTATTTAAGTATAGGTACTCTCGATTCTGACGAAGTCACGTTAATCCTATGTTAATTCTACACCACCTAACGAGATACAATACATATGATACCATCTTTCTGTTAGTCGAGGAATAAATTATAGACGGCCAGTCGGTTGATTGAAAGAAGCTCAGATTCACACTACAGGCTGAATGTTCTACATTGTGAAATATTTACAGTGAAACAAAAAAAAAAAGAAAAAGAATGAATGAGTTGCCTAAATAGAATCACCGGAATATATTCACGAGGGCCAAACAGGCGCTCGCAAAAACTAAATTGGTGGTAAAAATCGCGCTCGAAGATGCCGCACCGTCCTCCTTCTCCATCCTGGTATATTCTCTGATGATCAATGGAAGCCACTTCGCTATGGTCACCTTCTCCCTCTCCACCTCGTTGTCTCGGGGATCCACAGTCGTTGTGGTTGATGACGCCGTCGTGGGAGGCGCTGCGGTCGTTGTGGTCGTTGTGGTCGTCGTGGCTTCCGGTGGACCAGTCGGATTGTAGCTTCCGCAGTGCGGGAAGCCCTCCGGGACAGGCGGGAAATCCTCGTGATCTCCCACCTTGAATACCAAGGCCATGCCCAACTCGACGTGGAACTCGATGTGGCAGTGGAAAATCCAGTAGCCTGAGGCGGAAACGATTAAACAGTGTTAAAAGTCTTTCAAGAACATTCGAGACTGCGATAGAAAAAGAATCCTTACCTGGATTGTTCGCGTGGAAACGAACGATCGTGTAACCTCCGTCGGGCACGGTGACGGTGTCCTTAATAACAGCGCGGCTGAGCTTCCTCTCGATCAGTCCAGCCTCGTCGAGCCTCTTAACTTCCTCGACGGTAACGTTTTTCCCGACCCTTTCCATCGCGACGACTCGAAAATCGTGACCATGAAGGTGGAACGGATGATTCGCGTCGTAAGTGAAGCCTGTGTTTAGACATAATTATGAGATTCTTCATTGAGGACTAGATGGGAATGCGACCGACGTACCTTTATCGACGAGGACGAGTTCCACCACGCTGCCCAATTTCACTTGGAGAACGTGGGTGCAGGAGCAATAGTCTTCTTCGCATCCTGACACAGTGCTCTCGTTGCAGAATTGATCGGGTCGGATAGAGTCTCTCTGAGACAGCAGAGGGAAGTCGGTCAGTTTCATCGATATGTAGTTCAGCTGGGGCGTGAAGAGCCTCTGATTATTCTTCATGACTGTAAAACACAAGAAGCATTAGAACGTCATCCTCGCACCGGACGGTATGACGTAATTACCGTCTTTAAAACCGTAAAGATCCTTCGGATGAAAGTGCGGGTTGTTCTTGGCGTAGAAGTCGTACGAAATGTAGAACTGGTGGTCCGGTTCTCTGGTGTTGGCCTCGTCATCCGGAGCCAGGGCCTTGAGCAGCGGCATACTAGTCGTCGACTTGGTCTCTGTTCCTTGATTCAACGCGTTCACTTGCTGCAACCGAGTGAATGGATCCGTTTAGAGCAAGACACTAATTGATTGCTTGAAAAATCACGTTATAATAGACTGACCAACGCCTTTGTGTGGATGGACGCGTTTCTCTCGTAGGACACCGCAGCGATTGGATCCTCGTCAGGCGCGCCTTCGTACCTGAGAATGGCAACTTGATTGGCTTTCGTGAATCGCTCGTCGCAGTCCATAAGGCCGCGGAATCGAATCCAGTAGTTATCGATCTCCTTATCCATCTTCACTGCAAAGTCGAATCTCTCTCCGGCGTAGGTGACCAGGGATTCGGCTGTAAACCGAACATGAAGTTGAAATCTTGTCGATTGAATAGATTCAACCGCTGTGCTTGAACAGTTGGAGTCTCACCTTCGACCGTCTCGATGTCGTTACCATCGGTGCTCAGTACCCAAAGCGTGTGATTATCGACGGATACTTCGATCGGACAGTTCAAAAATCCTGCATTTATCAGTCGGAATTTGTACGTGTGGTTCTGAAATCGAGGATATCAGTCAGACGTCACATAAGGTAAAGGTAAAAGTGATGGAAAAAAAGGGCCAAGGGGTGGAAACCGAGGCGTTTACCTCACCTGTTTAGCGAGGAACGTGGCCCTGGGAGTGACACTCCCGTTGTATCGTCCCAAACCATTGACCAGAATGTTGGCCGGCTTGTTGTCACCGTCCGAGTGATGATGAGCGAGGAATATATCGTTCCCAGTCGCATGGTCCCAGTCCATCAGTACCACAGTGTGCTCGTCAAAGTCGTACGACTCCCTGTGGGGATCGAGACTAGGAGGCACTCTGACTATCATCGCACCAAACACACCGTCACCACGCTGCATTCCTGATGAAAGAACAACGGAACCGTCAGCAATCTCGAAGACAGTAAACTTGCTGATACACTTGGGTCGCAAACCGCTTCGCTCACCCGAATGAGAGTGCCAAAAATGCGTGCCCGAAGTGTTCGCGACGAAATGATACCGGAACATCGCTCCCGGCAGGATGGGGCACTGAGTGACATAAGGAACGCCGTCCATGTACGGAGTGCTTCGATGATGCTGTCCGTGCCAGTGCATCGTCGTGCTGTCGGACTGAAGTAGATTATGAACGTCAACGATGACCCTGTCCCCTAGGCAAACCTGAAGCACACGACGTTGATTAGATTTTCGTCATTCTCTAAGGGTTCCGGGAGCTTACCTCGATGGCTGGTCCCGGCATCTGCCTGTTCACGACCAGAAGTGGCCGCTTGAGACCGTCGGCGGGGACGCAGTGGGGCCTGAAGCAGTCCGTCAGGTTCGATGGGCAGTCGAAGCAGGCCTTGCTCATGGTGTGATAAGCCTCGAGTTTGAAGATGTACCTGCATTCCATGGGAGGCGCACCGTCTATGCACTCGCGTCTGCACTCGTGTTTGCTCAAGTACCCCGGGACTGTGGTTGGGACCGATGATTGTGGGTCCAGCTGCTCCCCGTCCACCACGTCTTGCGCCGTTATCACTATTTCTACACAGATAATACGATGATATTAGACGTTTTAGGGTGACGAGACATTCTCAAAAGGGGGAAACTTCTACGAAGAGATTTCAGGTTCTCAGAATCTCGTCAATGACATCAGACTCATCGTCTGACCCGGATTTGTTGATCGGGTTAATTAATTGATACCAGGCATATGAATCCTCTCGGGTATAAAAATACAAATGCAATGCCGTCGCGGAGGAAGAATCTTCGCTCATCATTCACTGGACAGAACTACCGATTTTGCTGATTTTATTCTAAAATATGCAAGGTTATCCTGAGATTGAAACCAAAACAGGAAAATGAGACAGACGTTCATACTTGTGACTTGTTCGCGGTGATGAAAGACCGTCACCCGATACCATTTTGCCATTCTAAAAATTGACGTTCTCTAATTGGTCCGCGTTTACCCAAACCTATTGCGGGGATCGTTGATTTATCCTTACCTCCACTCGTCCTGTAGCTACAGAGCATCAGGATCAACTGAACTGACAAAACGATTTTCTTGGAGGACAGCATTCTGGATCTGGAAGAAGGATAATTGATGCACGCTGATTAACGAGGGTATTAAAAAAGAATAGACAGTTTTTGGTAAACTTTGAGACTACAGAATTGAAAGAAAATGGCTTCTAGTTTCTAAAATCGACGATTTAGACAGTTAATCGAGTTCGTTGAGTAATTGAATCTAAACTTCGACAAACAGTTTGATGAAAAATCGATCAAATATAAAAAAATTTATTCACATTAGCTTAGATTTTGATCATGTTTCAACGACTCTTCGATTATTCCGAACATTCTTCTCGAAGCAACAATATTCAAATGAGTCTTTAATTGATGACTGAATAAAAAAGTCGATTCAAAATTAGGACTTCTGCTACGGTCACGATGGCTGCGTACACAAGTATTGCCTATAATTTGTTACAGCAGACATGAGACCGAATACCTCATACAAGATTGCAAAATAGGAGATTGAATATATTTGGTCGAAATGACGAGCTCGTATATTTATTGCGAAACTTTACACCTGTAGTACACGGTGGTACCTGAACCAATAATTAGAGAAATGAGATTTACCTAATTATGTATATCCTTCACTTTTTATTCAAACTGATATTGTATCAATTAATTAATAAAACGTTTATTAAACCGCACTTGAGACCCGGATCACGTTGCTACCCTCGACTCTCCTTTTCGCGGAGCTCGAGGACAGGATTAATAAAATATTTATTGAAAAACGGAGAGTCTCGTTCCCTCCGCCTATCGGTAACCCTCTCACTCTCAGGTGCAGGAGGATCGAGCCTCGTCGAAGAACTGAACGAGAGACGGCCGCTCTCGTATCTATTTACAAGACTCGATCGGAGGTCAGATCCACCCCACGCCTGCAGCTTTGGTAGGCTCGTTCTGTCCCAACGGTTTCAGGTCCTCGCTAGACGTCATCGATATCCGTTACCACGCAAAAATTTTCCCGCTCAATTTTCCGCGATAAAACTTCCGAGAACGAAACAATGGGTTTCTCTAGTGCGGTCATGACTGTGATTCATCCACACTGATGAAAATATATTCAGATTTCTTATACAAAGAGGAATGAAATTTACAAATCCTGGTGATTTGAATGAAGTGATTGTATAAAAAAATCTTGAAATTTCATATTTGTGTCTTAATATTGGAAAAACATACCGAGTTTTCAATCACTGTATCTCAATATCGATACGGTTCTATTAAATTTATGAAACCGTTTTGGAGATTCGAACCATACTGTGATTCTTTTTTAGTTTTCAGTGAGAAACGGTGTTTCAGTCAATTATCAACGGTTCATCCGATTAGAAGCCTAAAATTATCATTTTTTGGTTCATTCTGCAATATTTTATGATCCGATTCGGCAATTATTGCAGTAAAAACTCATTTTTAGATGAAATTATCATGAATTTTTATATCATATGAGTATTCAGCCGAATTTTCAAAACATTTTGTATATAAAATTTAGTATAATCCTGGCTATGAAATTTCCGAATGATTTTGAATTTTCAAAACTGTTGTATGAATATTGAAATATTGATAAAGTTGAATTTTAACTTTTAATAGCTTCACGTATATTTTTATGAAACTTAATATAGAAATTTCTAACAGTGGAGACAACGCTGATGTCGACGGAAATGAATCTCCTCGATCGGGAATCACTTCAGAATCGATTCACGGTAATCGGTGACATTGACATTGCAGAGGTTCAACTTCCACATCCTACGATTATTCCTATTGGTCAATTATCGCGAGTTGGAGCTAATTTTTCAGCGAATTAACTATGCAGCTAGTCTCAAGAATTGAATGACTATGTATTGTAATAGTTATGGACGTTTAATAAACCCGGTTATTAACGTTAACTACGTTAGTCAGTAAATCACGCTAATAGTCATCCGGATTTCATCTGACGTCACGAATAATTTCCCACAAGTCGTTAAAATCGCTATTATTCGATATCGTCATCGATTCCAGTTTTTCGACCCAAAAAACGAAAGAATGCGGAATAGTTTGCGGTCATTATCAAGTTCAAAAAATAAAAAGATCGTCAGGTGTGTGTTTCTTGGAATATAATTTTCTATCAGCGTGGATTTAGCCGAGAAAAAAAAACGGTAACATAAATCCTCCGAGTCACACATAGTTTAAGGAGATGAAGCTAAATCACCGTAAAACAGAAAATAACCGCATGCTTAATCTCATGTACGTGAATTTATTGAAAATTCGTGCAGAGCTAAATACGTTTACCGATAACGTTCCGCAAGGCACGTAGGTATGGCTTCGGGCCGCGACCTTTCACTCGCACATTCTGTAACTCTGTTCTTTTCTTTTTTCTTCACTATGTTGTCTTGTGCAAAAAAATATCTCGGGGATTTTAAGACCGCGGGTTCTTCGACTAGGTTGAATTCTATTTATAGATTTTTGTCTATATCGAATTATACGGGATCAAATTTATATGATAATATAAAATTATGTGTAACTCGAATGATTTCATATTGTTTTACTAAACTCTGATCGAATTTGATATCATATAATTGAATAAAGATCCAAAATCGAGATAGTATCATATCAACTTTCATCAAATCACACGGATTAAGATTAAGATCAATATTTTTCTTTTAAGTTAATTGTCTCCCTCTGATTATTCATGGATGAGTAATACCTGCAGCCGGAAGTCATCCAAGGGCATCACAGCCTCGGGCTCTACGCGAATACGTCGCTAATTATTATTATAATATTTTTTGTTCAACTCCCGGAAGAAACGGGCGCCAAATATTGCAGTTGATGTGATTTATGAGCGAAACGAGCGAGTACACGTAGTAGGTTTGGAAATAAGAAATTTGCGTCATACATTGCTAGCTTCACACATTCCGTAAAATCAGTCTATCGATTGTGTTTAACGATCATCACAATCTATACAACAGCTTCATGGGCATGAATTGTTTGTGAGTCGGTTATAATCCTGGTTTGGTAAACCGAGGTGATCCTGATCTCGACCTCGTATACACAAGTGTACAAATCCGTATAGAATACTTTCGTCCACGTGATACGTCCCGCGGATTCTCAGAAAGTTTCTTCAGACACGGCGCATAAAACTGTATAGAGAAAAAAAAAATGAATCACTTGTGAATTTTTGAACCACGAATTTCATTATTTTAATATCGTAGAATACATTTTTTTTTTTTTTTGATCGAATGAATAGTTGAATTAATTTGTAGCAAAAAAATTATAATCTGCGGGATAAATAATTTTTGAGGACGAGGGGACGAATTCCTAGACGGTAATAAAATAAAGAAAAAAAGTTGTATATAAATATATATTGTGGTAATTATCGTCTGTTATGATAAGACTCAGTGATTTTCGCGTAATATGTATAGACGGTTTGTATATATAGACAGCGACTACATCCCGGTCTTGCATGATCCAAATATTTGCTCTGAGCAAGGTGAATGGTCTGAGTCAAAACTACTATTGAAACGCGGAAGGCTGTCGCCCACGCATCGATTTCCATGCGGTGACACAAAATATTCGTCTCGGAAGTTCGCGAGGGTCCAACTTCCGCACGATTATCAAAACCTGCACGCAAACGTCCGTGAAGTTACTCATTTCCAAATTGCAACTTTCCACACTAGGGACTTTTCTTCATTTCATTCTACGTTCCGCACTGGAGACTTTTTTCATTCTACTATCTGGATTGGGACTGTTTTCATTTCATTCTACTTTCCGCACTGGGAATTTTTTCATTTCATTCTACTTTCCACACCAGCGACTTTTTCATTCTACTATCTGCATTGGGACTGTTTTCATTTCATTCTACTTTCCGCACGGGGAATTTTTTCATTTCATTCTACTTTCTGCATTAAAATTGGGACTGTTGTCATTTCATCCTACTTTCCACACTAGGGATTATTTCATTCTACTTTCCGCACTCTGTTTCTTTCAACCGTCGCAAGTACTGAACTGATATAGTTCCAATATGCTGTTAATTAACTAGTCGTTTCAATTTGAATGACGCATGATAGGACGAATCGGGTACTTTTTCTCGTCAAACGGCAATAAATTTAACAAAATAATCGTCATTTGCGGTCTGCAGATCTCCGGGTGTTTTTCTCTTCCTTTTTTTTTTTCTACAATAAGTCCAATCTCGCTCAGGTGCACGTAGTCCGATCAGATACTCGGGAACCCCAAGGTTCACGCGGAGTATATCTTATACCACGCGGGTATTTCCAAGAGCCATCCGCGATCTGCATCCGGGGTACGTGGTCGTCTAGTGCCTGAAGGGACTCAATTATAATCATTACAGGACCAGTTTTGACACAAATGGAATCTACTTCATGGACCGAGGGAATTCCCAGTCAGGCTGTCGGGGACGTTCAACGCTTCTTCAATCTCGAGAAATTACTTCGTTTCAGACAATAATTAGAAGATAACAAAAAGAAAAAGAAGAAGAGTACCGAACGGCAATCAAGTTCTTTCCATTATCTATCATTGCCTAAAGGCAGGTGGTACAAGAAATGAGTCATGCTTCGCGCTAATAAGACAGCGATTAGCATATATCATCTATGGCTTTGGTGTATATAAGAATTGCAGTAAATTAATTAGAAGATCAGGTATTGAGTTTGAATCCATCAGGTTTGAAGTTTATAATAAGATTGCGAGATAAAAGGAAGTATTTAAATGAGAAAGAAAAAACAGTACAAAACGGATCTCTTACCTAACTAATTTATAACCTGTTCCATATGAAGCATACCGCGTATTATATCAATCTGCACAATCATGCGGCTTTTCAACAATCTCGAGACGCGCATATCTCACCGTGAGAACAAGGTCGGTTTATCCAAGGATAAATTGCACGCGAATATTTAAACCAGAAAAATTTTATAGACGAGTATTCAAATTATCAAGACTATATAACGTGTAATGCAATATATCTATGAATATAAATTTCAATAAAACTGAGAAACTTTTCTTGTTAATTAAAACTAGGAAAAAAGTTGAAGAATTTCGCGACGATTTGTTTCTTTTAAGGACAATTTTTGGCAATAAAAGGTGATAATTTTCCTAATGTTATAACTTTTTAACTCGATTTTACACGTCAACGATTTTTTTTAAATACAAGCTTGAGTAATTAATTTTATTTTGAGGAAGAAAATATTCTTGGAATTTATCGAAACACGAGAATATAAAGAACATATTTTGAATTTCGTAAGATACGTAAGATAATCCCAGACGGTGAAGTCATTACGTATCAACTTTTGTGGAAAATGTTTGAATAATAAGATGAGGATGATTGATTTGATCGATTGTCTTGCAAGAATAAAAACCACAGAATCTTTGAGCAGAACTGTAAGACGTAATTAATTATCGCTCACATGCAACCGTTACGTAAATTTCTGTAATATATCTATACAATATCTCTCACTGTCGGCTGGTAATTAATTACAATTATTACGCACATCTGAGAACAATTGAACCGAGATACTTCTGAAGCCTATGAATAACCGGTGACAGAGATAGTAAGAAATTATTATTCAAAATTCGTGATCATGTATCCGTATCTCAATTATTCTGTCTCGTATTCAACTGTGAAGACAAAAAAATCATTCCACGTGATCGATTTCGGTATCTGATTTTAGCAAGTCTAGTTCCTCTCATATTTCATACAAAAACCAGTCCTAACTAATGAGTATCTGATGTAATGTGAGAATTGACCGATTAATCACTCACTCTGGGTAATTATTAAGAAAAATTACGGCAGTGTAATCAAGAGTGTAAACAGCTCTAGGCGGGTATTAAAACGTTCATAATAATTAAGAATCTTGAGAAGAATTTTAACGATTCTTTGTACCGTCGCCATTTTAATTGTGGGTCAGACTTTCACTGAGAAATTAGAGAGAGGGAAAATAAAAACTCTTTACAGTGTCCATTATATTACGAAATTTGTCACTTATATATGTAGCTACTGTATTTTTAAGACTATGTGGGAATTTATTTTGACATTGGCAAAGTCAATCTTTTTTTTCTTTCTTCAAGCTTCTCGAATCTTAATTGTAGTCTGTCACGTTATAGCGTATAAAGAGAACTTTTTCAACTCATGGTTCGTAGGATTATTGAAAGTGGAAATACTTCGCAGGAGCTCAAAAAAGAAAAACGTAAAATACGGCCGTCGAAAGCTACCAGGAAAATTACGAGTCCGCTTCATACGTGAGAGAAAACATGACGATTCGACGATTTTGAGGTCCAAAAAATATTATCATTCGAAATTCGGCGACAAATTCGTTATCGGGAAGCCGAAAAACGACATGACGTCGTCCTTAGCTCATTATTTGGATTTTTTTAAATTCAAATAAATCGAAAATTTCGATTTTCTGGATTTCGGTTTACGATATAATTTCAGGACCTTGTAAATCGATGTGCAGACTCGTGTTTGGCAATAAAATCGTGTTATTACAGACGGTGCGAATAACAATTTGGTCAAAACATTTAAACTTGACCGAAAGAAAAAGGTGTGATGGCGCGAAAAAGTCACCCAGAGGAACTAAACGATATTTATCATTATTTTTTTCCAAAGAATGACGATGATCATTCATTTGTTTGTTTAGACGATACATTAAAATCGAATTTACGCTTTCGCTTATTATTTCGACCTCTGCGACCCCGAAACGTTCAATTTACGTTTAATTTCTCAAGTTCTTCCCTGTTTGTGTGTTATTGAATATTGAATATGAATACTTGGCAAAGACGAAGATGCGACTTCGAACAAACAGGAAATAAATTCCCCCGATTTCGTCTCAGTTATTTCCCGAACAATGTTGCATCGTACAATTGAATAATATCAGAGATTCATATCGTTCTATTAATCTCTTGCAGCGCGAGATTCCGTTGGCCAAATTGCGTCATAATTTTATGAGACAGAATTTCGCGATTTCACTTATTTTTCAAAATTATTATACAGGATATTTTGAAAGTGGCAACGAATAATAATAATGATAGTAAGATTCTGCGTCTACCAAGAGGATAAAACGCGATGCAGATATCTGAGTGATTCGAAAGTGAGGGAAATATCTGAAAAGTGAAGACCGAATGACGCTTTTCTGCCACATGAATACACGCAACGTGACTCTGTACGCGATCGTGCCAAGGCCGAGTAGGTCATTCCCTCGACGCGCAATAATTATAATTATCATTGTTGCAATTCTTCGTTTTGCCAACGTTTGAACACCGAGTCTGCATAACCGTTTACTGAGAATTCGAATTTTGAATTCATTTATAAAGGAAAACAATTTATATTCAAGTACAGAAACAATTGAGCCTCGGATTTCGTCTCATAGGCATTTAAAAAAAATAGTTTTTCAATTTTACCACGACTTTGTTCCACAAAATGAAAAAAAAAAAACAACAAATTTTTTACACCGTTGATAATTTGTTACGCAAGCGTATACATTTTTCAAGGGAAGGACGACCGTGGCGGAGGATTCGAGCGTAGAAGGTTGTGGAGTTCTTTTCGTCGTGAGAGCTTCTATACTATTTCCTAGGCAAACGGTGATAGCGATAATGTAGATACCGAGTTTGTGACACTCCGCGTCTAATTCACTAGCTGACGATATGAAGTCTTGTGTAATTACGGAATCTTACTCACACGCATGCTACCCATGCCCGCATATATTTAACTATATGAACATAAGCTTGAAGCGTTTACCTCGTGGTGCACGACTGATATAAGGCTGATAGAATATATGCACTGTTAGAAATTTCTGTAGTAAGTTCCATGAAAATGTATGTGAAGCAATTTGTATATCAAAATTCAAATTTCTCAATATTTCAATACTCGTATAACAGTTTTGAAAATTAAAAATCATTCGGAAATTTCATAGCCAGGATTATACTAAATTTTATATACAAAATGTTTTGAAAATTCGGCTGAATACTCATATGATATAAAAATTCATGATAATTTCATCTAAAAATGAGTTTTTACTGCAATAATTGCCGAATCGGATCATAAAATATTGCAGAATGAACCAAAAAATGATAATTCTAGGCTTTCAATTGGATGAACTGTTGACAATTGACTGAAACACCGTTTCTCACTGAAAACTAAAAAAGAATCACAGTATGGTTTGAATCTCCAAAACGGTTTCATAAATTTAATAGAACCGTATCGACATTGAGATACAGTGATTGAAAACTCGGTATGTTTTTTCAATATTAAGACACAAATTTGAAATTTCAAGACATCTTACATTAATTTCATTCAAATCACCAGGATTTGTAAACTTCATTCCTGTTTGTATAATAAATTTCAAGATATTTTTAACAGTGTGGCTGACTTCAACTGTATCGCTCTACTGCAGAGATAACAAAATTAATGAACAAGTGAATTGTGTTCAAAATTTTTTCAAACTCTGGTTCATCAATTTATAGAAATTCGAAATTTTCATTTCCATCTTCAATTTTGATACGATTATAGATGTAGAGTAACTCTGAATGTGGTTAAATAGTATTTTTTCTTCTCTTTTTTGTAAATTAAATTACAATTCAAAAAATTAGAGGGAATCTAATTCCAGCGTTTTTGTATTTTCCAATAATTTATAAAGCTGTCCAATAAAAACGGGCTTATCGATTCTAGCTAACTTCAGGCTGAGATATAGGAATTAACCCTGTATATTGATACATTGTACTTTAGCACTGATGACGTCACAACGTAGTAATTTTTCGATCCGTTGCCTAATGTCATGTAAAGTGAAACATATAAAATGTGTAATCAAAAACAAAAATATCATGTTATGAGAAAAATGACGAAATCCACGTGGCCATTAACGCTCATTTCTTAGTTCAATATAATATATTTCTTAATATTTCTTAATTGCCTGTACTATGGTGGCAGGATTGACTCTAGATTATGTCGTAACTTTTGACGTAGGTACACATGTAGATATATACACAATAATATTATCGATACAGGCAAACATCGAAACGTCTTAATTACGTTTACTGCCCCTCCAAAAGAACGACGTCATTATAGCTTTGCACCGAACAATCATATCCTTTCAAATACATATACAAAATCTTGTTTCATTTGTGTCTGATGTAATTTACGATAGAGAGGCTATCAAAATTTCAACAACAAAGAAAAAGTAAAAACTGTCCTTTTTGAGACCATAGAATATGATTTTTCACACGACATATTTTTTAAATTCAAGTTTTGAAAATCTGACTCTACTGAACATTTTTATCGCAGAAAAACTAGAATCGTGGTCCATAAACGGAACAAACATTTTTTGCTAGAATCGTGTGACAAAAAATCCTAGTTTTCAAAATCACGTTTTTTTTTCTTACGTCTTTAAAAATGAAGTATTTCACTCACCGGATTATAACTCTGTTATCACACGTGTGAAGATCGTTTCCCGAATAATTTCGTCCGTCACTTGAACATCGCTCCTGTAGCTAGTTCCAATCGTGTTGACACTTTGCCGAAGACTGATGATCGCGAGTGCCACGTGCTTTTTGAATATCATTACGGTTATGGTCTTTCCCACCCGGCGAGCTTTATCTGATAATCCCCAAAGGTAACTGTGCGGGCGGGGAGCCACACCGCAGGATATGATTTTGAGTCAGACTTTGATTATAGAAAACGAGTCTATTAATACCGAAAGTCGCGATTAGAAATTATGAAATTTCTAATCACACTCACCGCTGCAGGCGCGTGCATATTATCACCTCGGGATAATTATAAGCAGTTGTTTATCAACTCTCAAATCAGTTCCCGTATCACCTATTTACTTTGACACAGTTCTTCGTTGATAACGATGCACCGAGTTGCATGTGCATACACTGTTGAAAACATCTTGAAATTTCTTATCCAAACAGGAATGAAATTTACAAATCCTGGTGATTTATATGAAATTAGTATGAAAAAAAAACATACCGCGTTTTCGATTACTGTATCTCAATATTGATACGTTTCTATTAAATTTATGAAACTGTTTTAGAGATTCAAAACGTACTATGATTCTTTTTTAGTTTTCAGTGAGAAACGGTATTTCAGTCAATTATCAACGGTCCATCCGATTAAAAGCCTAAAATGATCATTTTTTGGTTCATTCTGCAATATTTTATGATGCGATTCGGCAATTATTGCAGTGGAAACTCATTTTTAAATTAAATCTATCATGAATGTTCATGTTGTATGAGTATTCCGCCGAATTTTCAAAACATTCTGTATATAAAATTTAGTATAATCTTGGGAATGAAATTTCCGAATGATTTTGAATTTTCAAACGTGTTATATGAATATTGAAATATTGAAAAAGTTTAATTTTAACTTTTAATTGCTTAATACAGAAATTCCGAACAGTGTACATTACTGTAATTATCATAATCGGATTTATTGTGTTTACGTAGTCTGACATTCCGTGACGTCATGTCAACCGCAATGTACAGAATGTCACGTATACGGTGATATGATGCAGTGAAATAATGGACAAAGCCAGAATAGGACGCGGTGTTCGTTATTGAAATTTGTAATTGTACAACTGTTATCGATTGTTCCAAAAAACCTTGACATTCGAGAAGGTCTTGATCGGTAAATTATATACTTTACGGTTTTAGTTTGTCGAATGGAATCTTTTTTAAACATGAAACCAAATTTATAAAATTACTTAAAAAAGAGAGACTCTACACTGGCTACTAATTGGCATAAGATTTTTAATATTGATATGTTACTGCCTTGGCTTACTTATGGACTGGATTATAAAATTCGTGAATGAGATCCACGACAATGAAGAAGAATGGCATAATTATTATACTCATTACTCACATCCTTTGTCACTGAATCAAATTGAGGAAAGAATCTGAGACACAAAAAAAAAAATCGAACGTCTCAAAGACGTCTTATGGAATTTGACGACATTCAGACTATGTCGAAAATTTTTTGCACATACGTTTTTCTTCATTTATGGTATGAAAATATTCAATTATTGATAACAAGTCACCGAACCGTGTTACTACTATGTGACAAAGGTTTCATTAATACGATTTTTGATACTCAAAAAATTTAAATACGATATTAATACCGTGAAATTCCGTTCCTCCGAAACATATTCGCATCAATTATAAATCGATCGATAAAATTGATTGACTAAAGATTTATCTGCTCTTCGTCGTATTTTTTTAGATCACTTGTGATCCTTGAAATTTTCTATGCTGTCAAAATGAAAGAATGAAAGAAAAAAAGGAATTCGCACAAAGAGGATCGTAAAGTATGTGAAACGACACATAGAATTGAAAAACGTTACGTACCCTGACTAATTCCAAGCGTGCATTCATCTGAATAATTCAAACACACATCGATTATGTAATCGTGAGAGAAAAAAATAAATAAAAATACTATTTAGCAATCCTGGGGGCCTGATGCAGTGACTGAAATAACAATTTTCGTCAAATAAATAACATATTCGATCTTGCTGCAGTCATGACCCAGAAATCAAATTTCGCACATTGACCCGTTTCGATTACGGAATTGTAGAATAAATTGCTGATCGATTAAACTGTGAACAGAAAAGAATTAAAAATCACGAAAATAATTCTAGAATTTTCCACGCATTTACTGCAGACGGAGATGCGAAGTGACCCCGGATTACCTCCGAGCTAGCAACGAGGTCTAGGGAAAGTCTGAAACCTCGTGACTGTGACTATCGCAGTGTCCTCAATGGCCAGTGTGTGATCGATGTTCGACTTCATAGACGTAACGCAGGATCGCAACTTCTTTTTTTTTCTATAGAAGATTTCAATACTCGTATGGTAGGTACATATGGGGCATTCCGCGCGAACTCGACCAGTGTTACACCCCGACCATCTCAAAATCGTTCCATGTTTTTTTCTAACATTCTACTCAGTAAAAGACGCGTCCTAAATTTTTTTTCAGATTTTTTAATCGAACCGTTAATTTGTTATGAATTTTTGAAACTGATTGAGAATGCCCCTTTCTAAAAATCTGAAAAAATTCTCAAAAATCCAGTGGTTGACACAAAACAACCCCCGTTTAGGAAAACGTTGGCAGAATTTTTTTTCATTTTTTTTCGGAATTTTTTTTATTTCACAAACTGAAATTAACTCAGGATCAAATTGTAAGAGTCGTAAATGGTGAAACCGAACGTTTCCGAGTAAGTTGAACCTTATTTGACGCTTGAAATTTGATCCTGTGTTAGATAATTTCAGTTTCAAAAATTATAAAATTCCGAATTAAGTGGAAAAAAAAGAAAAAAAAAATTCGGCCCACGTTTTCCTAAACGAGGGCTGTTTTGTGTCATTCACTGGATTTTTGAGAATTTTTTCAGATTTTTAAAAAGGGGGATTCTCAATCAATTTAAAAAATTCATAACAAATTAACCGTTTGATAAAGAAAATACGAACAAAATTTAGGACGCGTTTTTTACTGAGTAGAATGTTAGAAAAAAACATGGAATGATTTTGAGATGGTCGGGGTGTAACACTGGTCGAGTTGGCGTGGAATGCACCATATACTCGCCACTAGTGATATAAAAAAAGAATCCATGATTGGTACACGAGAGATACAGACTCACTTTCGTAAACTGGTTCAATTGACCTGTCAATGGCTCGATCGTGATGTAATTCTATAATTCACCTGAATTCATAATAAAGAAATACTTGAATTAATGCGAAATAATGGGAAATAACTGAATTGAAACAGAATTGACACAGAAATAATTGAATTAACACAGAATTAACAGACACAATGAAAAATAAATGAATTAACGAGAATTAATAGAAAATTAACCAAAATTGAATAAAAATCTTGCATTTTGAGAGTTAATTCAAATTAATTCAAACCAACGGATAGATAGTAATTTTTTAAAATTTAATTAAAATCATTAATTCGAACAGATTTTAAAGTAGAACAGAAAATAAAAATAAATTATAATGTGTCACTTGAATTTTGAGTTATTTTCCTCTTGTTTTAACTATAAATGAATTTTTTGTATATATTATGATGAATCTGTGTGAAATAATGAGGCATTTATTTATTACCTGATGCTCAGGTATATTATTATGTACTGGGTCAATGCCACCCACGCCTACATCCGCGATAATCACGTGAATTGTATTCGCTATGGCAAATTACACAATAAACCAGACAATTGTAATTCGTGGTGAAATTTTGTGAGAGACCCTGAAACATTAGACGGTTACCCAGAATATAGAAAATCTGCACAAAAATTCATAAGATTACAATTTTTACCATAATTACCTACTGATTTTTTATTTTCAATAATTTCGTTTTAATCGTCAAATTTCAATAGTTTCCCAGAATTTTGAAAATGAAGCTTTTTCGCTGTTTCAAATTTTGTTTAAAAAAAAAAATCAAACTAATAAGTGTTTCATAAAAAAAAAAGAAAGTTAAAAATGCATACTTAGTCAATGAAAAATTTATTCATTATTTATTAGCTATTAAAATGTGAATGTTAAAAATTTCCAAAAAGAAAAATTTAAAAATAAATCGATGTTTGGTAGTAGATTGAGAAAAAAAAACACTTTTTTTTAAACGTTCAATCACTGTTTGTATATATTTTTATGGTATTATTATTATTTTGTACATGATTTTTACATTGTTTTAATTATTTATACCTGTAATAATTTCAGTTCTCCTTCTTAGTTATTTATTTTACCATATAAGATTATTGTACCATTATTTGTTTGTAATTACACGTCGTAACAATTTTATAGTTTCTTTATTAGCTTCTTTTCTCTCTTCATATCCTTCATAATAAATATATATTATGTAGAAAGCGAGATTTATAATATTTAAACATTATACAAAATCGATTAATATATGTAATAGAGAAATATACATATTTCAGTGTTAAACACGTTAATCAATGGTAAAAATAAACCATTCCTTTAAAATATGTTACTTTTTTTTCGTTTCTTCTTATTTCAATTTTACACCATATATATTATCGTACCTATCTATATTAATTAATCGGCGACGTTAGTAGGAATTATAATATATAGACACATCGATATACACATTTATACAGAAAATCTATATTCCCTGACAAGTTTCTATTCTCTTCTTTACTTCATACTTCTTCCTTTTTTTTTATTTAATCAAATTTTGAAATTTTATATCAAATGTACGTATAAAATCTATACCCCTGTGTGTCACTGTGTTTTTTTTTCCTATAATCTACGCTCTGTATATAAGATTTCAGTCATAATAATCATCACTTATGTGTCTCCTGATATATTCATCAATCTTAAAAGAAGAAAATGAGTGGATAAGTGTTTTTTCGCAGATTTTATCATTTTAGCGTATAATTTTTCCCTTTTTATTCCCAAAAATTCACGATCTGCTATAAATTGTTTAACATATTTTCTTCAATCTCTACAGTCATATTTTTTATTACTGTTTTTTGGATAAATAAATTTTCTGATTCTCTGATCATTTATTTCTTATCTCTTTGTACGATAATAAAATGTATAGAACAATAAAACGTGATTTGGAAGCTCTATTCGAAGTTTGTGTCAATTTTAACAAAATAACAATAAAAAAAAAAGAATTATGAGTTTATTTTCTGCATCAGAATTTTTTTCATGATCATTATTATTGATTTCGGAGACAAATTTTGTTTTATAAAGTCAAAAATATGTGTCGTCTTTAATTTTCTTGCTTTTTGATTCAAATTTTGTCTATTCCATATTCATAAAAAAGCTCAACAAAAGAAAAATGAAACTAAATCTTCCCACGATTCAGTCTCAATAGTATAAATATACTACATTTCATGATTTTTTTTTCATACGCTCTTTCGATATATTGATTTTTTCTGTTCTAGATTTTATATAAAAAACAGTTAATTTCGTTTCTCGTGACTAATCTCATTACTTTCTCTCTAATAATAAAAAAATCAGATATGTATATATAATATAAACAGTTGATATAACAATAAAAAAGGAAAAAAAAGGTGTCAATCAATTGTTTCATCAATTACTATTAGTATTATTATTACGTATATTAATATTAATAAAAAATATTCATAAAAATATGTGTCCCTTCGTTTTGATCCTTTCTACCATTACACTTATAATAATCTTTATAATATTAGAACGATTAGTTGTTTTTTTTTTCGATTCTTTTTTTGTTTTTCCACAATTTTATTGTGCCTTTTGTGCAACGTGGGCAACGTGAGCAGCTGCGGAAGCTGCGGTATCTCCAACGTGACCGTTTTGTGCGATGACGTTATCCTTATCAATCAAAGATAAATTCGAAACAGTCTTTTTCTCGTTGCCCTTTTTGATGAGCCCCATCAATTTTGGCAAAATAAATATAGCCGAGAGTGCCAAAATTTGCGGGGCGAGGTACATGTGTCTGCAATATAAAATTAGAAGATTAATTATAATCATTGTTATCATTATTATTGTAGAAGATAATTGAAAGAAAAATACTCACAGATACAGTCTAATACTTGGGGTAAACTCGAGTAGTATAAAACTAAACGTTACGTAAGCCATGAATAGTCGAGTTATGGAAAATGTTAAAGCGTCGTAGAAAAATTTGGAAGAAATCGATCCCATGAAGTAAGGCCTGATGTGACGTCGTACCTGGTGTGCAGATAAAAAAAAAAAAGAAAATTACATCAACAACGGTAATCAACGTTTTATTGATTCTCATCGCACAGTGGAAGAGACAAGAAAAATTGTAGAGCAGCTCACGAAAAACATCGACATAGGTACAATAACTTCTGGGAGAATGAAGAAAAATCGAAAGAAATAAATTGACAAATCGTAGAATTTATGTTAAAACTTGTGAAAAAGTGTCATTAACGTTTTTTGTCACTGATGATCTTTAATGGACTAAAATTTTACCAAAATATCGAACTTTGCATGAATTTGAAGACGTTTTTGCTCCTTTTTCAAAAACCGAAGATCAGATCCAAAAACCATGCTATCAAAGCTTGGATAATAACGATATAAAAGTATCGTATAGATTTCAAACCGATCGGATAAACGCTCTCAAAGTTAGCACTCATGGTCATCAAAAGTTCCGCAAACTCTTCTTCTTCTTCCTTCGCGTCTGAAGTCCACAATATTTTGAGGATTTTATTTTATTTTAATGTGGACTTTAGAAACCTCGACTGTCTCTTGCTGTCTCTTCCTCTCTCCTCGAATCGATTCAATGTATAGTCTAATATCGATATTGTACTCACGGAACGTGCTCCAAAAGTAAAGAGAGCACCTCCGGCGAAGGTGAGGTAGTATCCGGGATAGAAACCGTGCCACAGTGCGGAAAGAGCGTAGGTGATGACGGTGCCGTGTCCGTTGGCTCTTTCGTAGACTATCATACGAAGCCATCGATTGGTTCCTTTGTTCCAGTGTTCGATACTGTCTCTGAAGCTGAGTGCGGTCTGAAAACAAAAAGGAAGAAAGAAATGAGACTCGTTCAGAATGTGTAAGAGTGACTCTTGACGGTATCGGCTTTCATCTCTCGTCGGTACTTATATCTAGAAACCCGGCTTTACCTCAAACTTAAGTACGTCGACGTTCGATATCAGATCCCAACGCGGTGAACCGTCGCTGTTGTAACCGTTGAAACCGAGACCGGAATTGTTGCATATAGCGTCGGCGAAGAGCCAGGCGTGATAGTACTTGAACCTGCCCAGCATCGTGGATATCATTAGGAAACCGATTTTGTAGCTCAGGGTTGTACCGCCGATGAAATCGTCCTCTGTGAATTTATTAATAAATGAATAGATGAATCGTTGATTGCGGTTGCTTTTTCGAATTGGGCTCAATCGACGCGGTTTTCTCAAACTTAGAACTGCAGATTAGATTTTGACTCTGATCGGTTCGGAATCAACGGATTTGAATGAAATTTGGTACCACATGGTTTTTTGTATCGCTGATCAAGAATGTGAGGCCAGATTTGAAAAATTCAAAATAAATAACTCTATTCGACCAACCTTTTATCTTCCTTATTGGAAACGACGGTACGAAGGTGACGTATATGAAGGCACAGAGACAGCTGGCAACCACTTTCTTAACCACCACGAGACCAGGCGATGGTTCGATCACGATTTCGTTATCACTGTTCAAGTTCTTGCCCGTTGCGTAACCCTAGAAATATTTAAAGATCAGATATTTCATAATTATGGGACAATTGGGTTTGCCACGGCTTTTTTCAACTTCTCGTTTCACCGTTTTTAGAGTAAAAAATTAAAGATATTACGAATCTGAAGTCGGATTCTCACAATTCGAAATCACAATTAATCAAATATGGTGCGAAAATAATCTAAAAATATGAGGATTTTCATCAAACTTGGTACTCGAAGGCTCTTTGGGTCTCTGAACACGAATCTGAAGTCAGTTTTGAAAACTTTAGAACATAAAATCCAATATGCATTGAATTTTCGAAAATTCAAATAAAGAAATGATATTTTTGAGAAGAGAAAATCAATCGTGGAGTTTAAAGCCTGAATCATCTTATTTTCCATGTAAAAAATCGAAATATTGTTCGGTATAATTTTTGCCTGTCAACCCAAAAACCCAACGATCGATATATCAATATAATTCAATTATTCTCACATTCAGACTCTTCGAGACGTATATATTGTGTCCATGAATGAAATTCATGTAGTCTCTGTAGAATATCACCGGACCTGCCATCAGTGCTTGGAAGTGTAGCACGTAGCTGAAGTACTCGAGAGCAGTCGGCATTTTTCTGTAAATCGTTTACAACGGGATTAAAGCTTCCTCGAAATCAGGTCATTAAAAAAATCATTCCTAATCTCTGATATATTACGCTAATAACACTAAAGTTGCCATAAAAATCTAATCACTGCGGCATCGTGTATCTAATTCGCAATAAAATTGAAAAAAAAAAGATCGCGCTTCGATGAGATCATGGACGAACCAAAATTGTCTCTCCTACGTCATGAATCCTCTGGCCTGCCCTGCGCATCAGACTATTAAGTCCATCGCGACATGGCAGGAAGTAGCAATGCTGAATCGATTAATGAATAAAAGAGTCTCGACTGTATACATGCGTTGATTTAATCGAACGGAAGTAAACGAGAGACAGAAAGAAAGTCTAGGTAGACGCATAATCACTCACTTAACGGCGTGGTATCGCTGCGAGGGAGTCAATTCCTCTTCTTTGCGTGTTAGTCCGTCATGCACGCTGTACGCGAGGCTTGTAACCTTCTGGGTTATGACCATCAACGGTCCTGAAGAACAAACGTGATTTTTTTAACCAGATATTCATTTTTTATTGGTATTATTGCCGTAATAATGAGTAATGACCCTGGGATTTGTAATTCTCAATGACCACAGGATTTGTAAACTTCATTCCTTTTTGTAGAACAAATTTAAAGATATTTTCAACAGTGTACCGAGCTGACATGAGGTCAAATCCACTCACCGGTAATGTCAAGAGCGTAAGATCCGTAGTCGTATATCTGACGATGGCAGTGTATAAAGGAGAGGTAGAGCAGAGCCACGAATAGGACGACCCTGGAATCAGACAGACGATTTTTAAACCGGAATCGAGTCTCCTTTTCTTCTCATCTCGTACCCTGATGTAATTTCAGTACAAAGTAAATTCTATAGATCGATTATTGATTCTAGATTGTTTATCAAGTCACCTCTGCATGCTGCGGGGGTCCTGCGTCCGCATGACGACGTAACAGAGCGCCGGAAGTCCCGCGAGATGCACCGCATGCCTGCGAATTTGTTAACCGTTAGACATTTCACTTCCGCATCGATGCGGGTCATTTTTCATCGTCAATCATTCTACGACTTGGCTTACTTGCCGAAACTGAAGTAGCCGAAGAACAGACCGAGCACGAGACCAAACGCGTGTCTGGCCGCAGGACCGACGCTCTTAGGGCTCAACGAGGACCTCAGCAGGAAGGCCAGACCCAGACCCGAGAATTGTGTGAAGAGGAAGTTGAACTGGAAAGGGGGAAAACAATTATGAATAATCAATCAAATCGTTCGCTCAAACAAACTCGAGGATTTCTCATTATAAAAGTCGAGCATTTTGTTTTTTCTCAACTTCCAGTCCCCCCAACAGACAGGGTCTAATAATAGTGGTAGAGCCGCGAGGGCGTCCGCACGCAGGGACACGAATAGATTCTGTAATCTACTGCGAACGTCAATGCGATCGTAAAAGATGTCAGAGAATGAATGGACCGAGTCTGATATCCTACCGCACAAAAGTCTTGTAAAATTACGAATTTCGTATAGCAAAGTGAACAAATTTTTAACATTACTGTTCATTGATCCCAAGAATACGAAATTAGGGTCATCGTATTTGGGAATGAATTTTACTGAAGTGAGAATTGATTTCATGACTCGTGTATGTGAATAAAACTTCCAACACACAAACATTTTTTACAGCGATACGCGAAAGATAGGATATAAGATCCGACAGACCTGTTCTGGAACTTGTTTTCGCTCTTTCAAAGTTTTCTACGCATGTTTATTTTAGATCCAATTTATCGCGCATCGATCGAGACATTGAATATTCACGGATGATTAATTGGCAGAAGGTATGACGCGCGTATCTGGCGCGGAGCAGTAATGAAACTAGAATTGCCTCATCTGTATATGCGACTGCACTCCTATGAGAGCAATGTTCCTTTTTTCACTTTATTCTACGATATCACGCGACCGACTGATGAAGAATAATCATCAAGGAGGAAAGTATAGTCATTATCGATGACTAAAGTTGAGTGCAAAGTTTGTCACGCAGCAAGAAGAGGTGGATTATGGACTGAAAAGATGATCAATACATCATCATTGCCGATTACATGTTATTTTCCTATTCGTAAATCTCTTCCAAACGATTTTCACCGTAGATTCTACACCCTCCAACCTCCGGGTGGAATGAAAAGGGACCTCAAAGTGGGCGCAGTGCTCGTAACATCCGAGGCAAGGGCGTAACGCGACATCGGAATTCAAACAAGTACGTAACATATCCGAGATTCATTCTTCAAGATCGAGAATATGGCTTCAGCTATCGCTACTCGTTCGATAAATTGTTTCAACCTCGTAGTTTCTTGTCAAATCGAGTCTCTCTCGTGGTTTTTGGAACAAAGACTTTCAGGTCCTGGTGGTTATACGCCGTTGGAGCAGCGAAGGGACGCCCAGGGCTATACAACTCGTATGCCGAAACGTGAATAGAGGCTTGGTCCCTCGACTGTGTGTTAGAAAACAGCCGCAAGCCTGTTCTATACGCTTCGAACCGCCAAACTCTTGGCTATGTATATGTATATGTTGTAAAAGACGAACCGTTGAAATGAAAACGAGTTTCCGTCGATCTTTTTTCCGAACATTGAAATTTGGTCTTTATTCAGTCCCCGGGTCTCAATGGGTCATGAAGAAAATAAATAAGGCCGATTAAATCATGCAATCAATGTACACGTAGTGCGGTTTGGTAAGTGAATTCATGCAGCGTGGGTGGGGAACGCATCGGGCCATAAATCAACGAGTCTGTAGGATTGTAAGTAAATTTTTCGGAACGTATGCGGCTCGAATAAAATCGCTCTTCACGTATAAAATGTTCAAGGAGTTTTGGAACAACAATGAAGGGCGTGGATTAGCGCAAATACTTTCGAATGCACAGACACAATAATTTCCTTGTTTTATGCGAGTCGTAATCACGTCTAGTTCGGATACAAGGATCTAATTCAATCAAGAAAAGAGGAAGTTATTGGTATCACTCGGAAAATGAAAAGTCGAGTTTTTAATGGATCTGCACGTTTTTAGGTCCAGAGAATCACCTCAGGCTATTTTGAGTATGTCACGTCTGGATGTGTGAATCTATGTGACCAAGTATTGGTCCCCACGATGTCTGGAGAACGAGGGCGCGGATTTTGATCAAATTCGGCTCAATCGACGCGTTTTTTCCAAACTTAAAACTGATCAGATTTTGACTTTGATCGGTTCAGTACTTTTCGAATTATTTGAATAACGAAATTCTAAAAAATAGAATAAAATTGACGATATCTTGAGAACGCATTAACGAATTTGAACGAAATTTTGTACCACATGGTTTTTTGGGTCGCTGATCACGAATCTGAAGTCAGATCAGCGAAATTCAAAATTGCGGATCCAATTTCCTGCGAAAAATCCCTATAAAAACATTCAAAACCTATGAAAATTGTTATTTAAAGGTTTTTCGAACCGATGATCAAGAATCTGAGGTCAGGTTCGCAAAATACGAAATGAATAACTGGAAGTTCAAAGGCTGGCTCATAGTCGGCCCAAACCCGCTCGATTCCACGATGATCTAGGCTCCCACGATTCTGAATCAGATCTACTCCCGTCGATGATCTTTCAGTTCTCTCCGTGTCACGCTACGAAAGCCTGTTCGAGAAAATATCTACCTCGTAATTGTAAATCAGTTTATCGTTTCCGCCTTTCTGTCTTTTTATCGTGTAAAAACCACAGACCGGAATCCCCCCAGTTAATTGCTCAACATCCTCATAAGATGGATTTAATAATCCGGACATGTGGGTACTATTGCAAGAATGGCTCGTCGCGTTGGTAATTATTGCTGATAACGTGGTCCGTTACGCAACGCGTAATTGCAGAAGAGGAAAAAAAATCGAGATTCACCTGTGCGAGCATAAAACTGACGTAAAATTTTAGAGCAATAATCTGTATGCCCACACATGACTATAAGCCCGGCTCAGACTAATCGATATTGTGTATTCGCTTCCAAACTGCACGATTCGATGAATTCGTGCCTCTTATCGAATTAATTGAATTCGCACGAAGCGTGTCAATTTATATTTATGACAGTGACATTTGAACGAAGTCGTTGACGAACCGGTTTTCAAAGTTTGATTTGGTTTTCATGTTCGAGCTTTCAAAATATCGATTCCAATGTGACTATAAAAAATCAATTCTCTTCATGAGTGAATTAAATACACACTGTTATGAAATTTCTGTATTAATTTTCCTCAAAATGTATGTGAAGCGATTAACATATATACTTTTCGTACATTAAAACTCAACTTTTTCAATATTTCAATATTCATATGACAGTTTTGAAAATTAAAAATCATTCGGAAATTTCATAGCCAAGATTATAATAAATTTCATATACGGAATGTTTTGAAAATTCGGCTGAATGCTCGTATGATAAAAAAATTCATGATAATTTCATTCAAAAATGGGTTTCCAGTGCAATAATTGCCGAATCGGATCATAAAATATTGCAGAACGAACGAAAATATGAAAATTCGAGATATTTTTAACAGTGCAGTTTTTGTTGACTGTATACGGAAAGGTAAAAAAGGACGTGACTACGCTACGCAATTGATCGACCTGTTACTCAAATTGGACACCTGTTGGCTCTGGGATAACTCTCCTACCTCACGAAGCACAATGCCTGGTTAGAAACTGCATGTGAAACCGATATTACATAGAAATTAGTATTAAAAAAACGTACAAAAATTTGTCATGGCTAACTATAGAACCTGACGTAAGGAATTGATAATATCGGCCCAATTACTTCATGACTATAGTCACCTAACCTCGAGTCATTAAATTGAAAAAATAAAGAGCTTCATAAAAACTACCAGACTTTATGTAGAAGCAAGAAACACTCGAAACTCACGATCACCAGTATTTTTTTTTTTTTTTTTTTTTGAGACCTGGATGCACTGATCGATTTTCAATCCTCTTTCACACCACAGGATTATTAGAATTGAAAGAGAAAGAGAGTTTTTATTGAATGTAAGTGATAAGAAAATTCGGAAATCGAGTTGATCGAATGAGAATGTCGATTTTACAGACATACAGTGTTTCTAACTGCGACTGCAATGACCTCAAACGAAAGAACGAAAGAGCGAACGGTTCTAGTTGTCGAATAACGGTCGTTGCACAGACGTCAAAAAGCGGAATCCTCGCGTTTCGGTGTTAGGCGCGCTGGTCGATCAATACAAAAGAGTAGCGCGCGGGTGAATGGCGCCGAAAATCAAAAGACCGACGGTGAAACTGGATTCGAAAACTATGTACTAGGGTATATTTTTAGAAAATTTTCAAACTATTCTACCTGGTCAATCGGGAGTCCGACCAGATCCGCGATCCACGTGAAAACGCGGCATCCATCGTAGTACGAATCCTCCACTCCCTGAGAACCACCCATCACTGATCACGGCCCTAGCGGTACTGACTCGACTAACGCGAACTTGAAACTGATCGCGGCTCTGCCAGTGGCTCTCGGCCAGTGCCGTACACGCCGCGATTCCTCGGGGGCCGGATTCGACGCGATCATCAGGATCATCTAGTCGGTGACGCTCATTCTTCAAGTTGTATTCATAGACAAGAGAATATTCGCACGTTTGGACGCAATCTTCTGTCTTCTATCTCCTATTATGGAGATTATATCTTCTGTCTATTTTCTGTCTTCTTCTATCTTCTACCGTCTTCTGTCTTCTATCTTCTATCTATCTTCTTCTGTCTTCTGTCTTCTATCTCCTATCTTCTGTCTTCTATCTTCTATCTGTCTTTTGTCGTCTATATCTTCTATCTTCTGTCTATTTTCTGTCTTCTTCTATCTTCTACCTTCTTCTGTCTTCTATCTATCTTCTTCTGTCTTCTATCTGTCTGTCTTCTTCTATCTCCGATCTTCTGTCTTCTTCTATCTCCGATCTTCTGTCTTCTATCTTTTATCTTCTGTCTTCTATCTATCTTCTTCTGTCTTCTATCTTCTATCTTCTGTCTTCTATTTTCTATCTGTCTTCTATCTTCTGTCTTCTATCTTCTTCTGTCTTCTATCTCCAGTCTTCTTCTATCTTCGATCTTCTATTTATCTTCTGTCTTCTATCTTCTTATATCTTCTATCTTTTATTTATCTTCTATCTCCTATCTTCTGTCTTCTGTCTTCCGTCTTCCGTCTTCTTTGCATTCTTTGCTTTGCATGCCTCCTTTCTTTGGCATTGTTGTTACTTCCGTATCGTACGCATTTTTGTTGCATATCAACATTCGATCCCCTGTATCTCACTGTTACCCAGAAAATAGAAGCACTTTCGTGCTAAAAGATGATGCACACAGCAGAATTATAGTGGCCTCAAAATTCAAGTCTCGGTCAAGTCCATGGAGAGAGAAGACTGAGAGGCTTGGAAGTAGGGGAAGTCGGAATCGTCGAGTGGCTAACCAGTGACAGCTCATAAGGCGGTATTCACACTGACGATGCAATGCCGCGTAATTATGCACAGTGTGACCCTTGCACGTCCTAGTTGACTCTTAGTAATTGCTATAATGCCAGGAGCAGCTGCTGCATCGTGCAACGAGATCGTGGAAATCTTTACATTCTCTAGAAGACCTATTATTGCACACGACCAGAAAAACGATTTATTTCAATCTGAATCTACTTAAAATTTCATTCGTTACAATTAACCTATGTCTGTCGCAACGAAAAATTCATTCACGACGAATACTTGCAGTCATTTACATACTTCGCTACGAAAAAACCTATAAAACATACTGTAAAATTAGAGAAATAATTTCATTGCCACGAATAAATATTTACTTTCAACAAATACATTTAATAAACTCAGATAAAAAATTTGATATCCTGTAATTTTGATTGAAACAAAAATCAAACTTCCTCCGATGATACAAAAACTTTGAAATCGTGCGATTTTTTGTCCTCACAGTGTGAAGAGGTCCTGGGAGGTGCTCGACGTGCTCACCTCTTATTCCCCCAACTTCGTCCACGCCTATTCACTCCACTCTGGTTCTTCATGCTCGAACGATGCCTCCCCGCTACGTCCCACGGGCATGTGCCTGGTGCATGCGGTTCCTTGGACAAAAATATTATTCTACAACGGCCCGGATACTATATACAATTTTTTTTCTTTCTCTTTCTCTCTTCGTAATCAAGATATCAGGCTTTTAACGTCATTGAACTCGACTCCGCCGGTCAGAGCCTCCGATCCACCCGGTAAAATCAGCAAGTGACTGGATAGTTTCGGTGATGGCTGCATACATTAGCTCTGTAAGATAGATGCTTCCTTATTATCGAACGTGGGAACATAGTTTCGTAGAATTACTTCTCTTTTTAATCCCGACTTCAACAATCTAGAAGATGATCTGTAATCATCCATTCGCAATTTTTTATGACGAAGTGCTCTTGCGATGATTCAAACCACGCCGAGCACCAGGATCCTAAAATAGAAACCGCTAAGGGAACAAAAGACCCATTGATGCCGAAAAGAGAGCGTGCGAAATTTTCGACGATGAGAAGCTCCGAGACTGTAGCTAGATGTTCTCGATAGCCATAACGTCTATAGGTACCTTGAGACGAAATTGTGATTACTTCATAGTCCAGGATCGATGATCAATCATGCATTAGATTACGCCGAGTCCGGGTCAACGCCCGGGCCTTTTGAGGATCATATATTGCAGCTTTGACCCACATTCACAATCAGTCAGAATGCCCCCTTAATTCACCCACGTAAATATCAGGACTTGAAATTGTAGAATTTGACTCTATCGGGGAAAATTAGCCGGGGCCCTGCTAGGGCCCGCCTAGGAACCTAGCTGGGTGTTTTAGGAGGGCCCTAGTCGGGCCCTGACCAGTTTTCCCCGATTGGAACTATCAATTTCTTAATCTGTTATTTTATATAGAAAAAAAATCATATATTTGGTTTATTTGTTTAGTTTTGATATATTCTTTTTTCAATATTTTTATTAATTATTAGGCTTAATTTAATTGGAGTTTTAATGTCAATTTCAACAATTTCGAGTTCTGCTCTTTGACGAGTCAGAGATTGAGTCTACTTTGAATATGAATATCGATGATCGACGATAGAACGTCGAGGAAACAGGATTTGATCTGTGATTGATGTTTAACCAGGAAATTGTGTTGCGTCGAGTACCGGATATCCCTGCACGACTGACCGTTGCGTCTCGACTGGTGTTACACCACGTGACCGAGGAATCACGCGACGTCGTGTAAACACCACATCACATCGTGTCTATAATTACCAGAGGAGAGTGAGAATGAGACATGCGACATCGATACAGATAATGGCTGTGGTATTGATTGAATTATGCGTTATTCATAATCTCTGCGGGTTCACGCAGTCGTTCAACGACTTTGATAACAGATAACGCACTATCACTATCATTATCGCGTCACTTGAAATGACTGGATTACATTTTTCCTCTTACAATTTACATCAACTCACCTTTTTTTCTTTCATCATTTCCGCATAAATGAATCAGCTTTTTCGACACGTGGAGAATATTTAATTAAGAGACTGGATTATGTTTTTTTCATTTGTTAAAAATTAAATATTGGCCTGTTTAATTAAGGTTCAATTTTATTTATTTATTTACTTTTTTTATTACACACATTTTAATGTTCATCAATTTGATTCATTTTTTCTATCACATTAGCTATTATTGTTATACACCAAACTGTGATAATTATAGCGAATAATAATAATAATATAATATAATTAATGGATAATATTTCAATCATAAGTACAAATTATAGTAATGTGAATAATAATAACGTAGTAAACTTTTTCAAAAAGTTATATACTACAATACAAGATATATTTCTATTCGTTATTTTTAATTCTAAAATTTTCAAAATTGTATATTATACAAGAATAGACTCTGAATTGTTCATCAAAAACTTAAAAACAGGAGGACAGATAAAAAAAAAAGAAGAAAAATAAAATGAAAATAAAGTTATATACATATAGTAACAATATTCATTGTCAATTTATCTCAATTAATTAAATATATTTATGTGTCTACAGATATGAGGAATTATTATTCGAAACCCTATTTATCACGATTACTCGTATTTTATATTATAAAAATTCAATTTAATTATATTACTAAAAGGAAAAAGGCCGAAATAGGGAAGCACAAGGTCATAATAGGTAATATAATTTTTTTTTGTCTATTAAGTAGAAGCCAATCATGATTTTGATCTATTAATTAATCATAGTTGTAGGATAAGTATAACGATCACGATAATCTTTTTTGCCATTATGGTGAAATAAAAATACTGAAAGTCTATAGAACTTTAGTCACTCCTTGATGAATACAATAAATGTCTTCACAGCGGTTTTGCAAGTTAATTGCGAAATGAAACTATTATAATTATAATCATAATGAAAAGGTAGTCTGTATAAATTAATGAGGAATGCTGACATCGATTGATGTCATTAAATATAGTCGTTCTATTATATTACGTTAATAAGAATCAAGGTATTTCGATTCATTTAAATTATCGATGCTGCAAAATTAACCTAATGTAATTCATATGGCTCAAGATAATTTGTACGAAGTGTTTAATTATTTGTGTTAATAATCGATTATCTTCAACGAGATTTCAATTACGTATCAATTTAACAGGAATTCAATCACAAGTGGAAACAGAAATAAAATTCCCATATTATTAGAGTAATTTTTTTACGATTATAGTTCATAGAATCTTTCTTTTTTTTTTTTTTTGCTCTGCTGCTAAATATTTGAACAATAAATTTGATAAATAACGATTATTACTCGATAATCAAGAAAACTCTTTACTATAACTACATATAATTATTCTTCTTATATTTTACCAATGTTCTATAATTTGTGACAAAAAAAGTCAATTATTAAGTCACATATTCTACCTATAAGTGTAATTATTTGCTCGCTTACTTTACTTGTACTGAACCGATTTTTATTTTCAATAATTACATAAATTGGATTAATTTTTTTTAACTCTTGCGGGATTCGATATTTTACATTCATGTCATAACATATATTCAGACTTATTACAATAATATTTTAATCAAAATTGAGATCAAACCGCGTGCATTCGCGCAAACGAAAAAAAAAAACGATGATAATTCAATTTGAATACTATTTCGATTTGAGTGAATAAAAATGAAAAAATTGTAGCTTCAAGCGTCTAAATTCCTAATTAGATAATTTCTAACTCCAATTGGTAACTCGAATTTGAAGATTCTGTTGACAGAATCATTATCAGAAAGTTTAATTAAACCCAAAAATTAAGAATCTGTCGTTCACATTCTAATTTAAATAATAATTGTCAATTTTCCGATCCTTTTACAGGTGGATAAAATACTGGATGAAAATCTTCCAAATAATTATTAATACTAATTTCAATAATATATATTATATTCTTTGTGGGGGGTCTAATAAAGATAATATTTCTTCTATACAGTTTAAATTTTTCTCACTGATTATTATTATTATTATTTTTTATATCCTGGCTCTTTTAAATTGATTATTTTATTTTAATCTTATGAAGCTTAAGTTTGAAGCCAAGAAGCTCAGAAAGAACTCCCGACAGAGCAGACAGTATCACTACTTTCGTTATCGTATACATGTAAGGATTTGCGTGGAGACCGGAGACTTTGAAGGAACTTTCCAATTCCTGTAATACGTAAAATTTCACAGATTCATCAAATAATACCGAATCAATGTATATAAATCATTGAATTATTAATCAATCGTTGACAAAATTCAAACGTTGACAAACATTGAATTTGTTAATTCCAAATTTTTATTAATTTTTTACATACCTTGAGGAGATCAGCGGCTAATTTGAGAACGCTATTAGCAACCATGAGTTCGTCCTTGTTCTGAGGTTTTTGTTCAATTTGAAGATAAAGATTTATCTGTAATCACAGAAAATAGTGTTTTTTTTTCTTCCTTTTTACAAGTGTTTTTGATTTTTTGTTCAATTCAAATTGATTAGAATTCAGATTTACACGAATTTTAATTTCTTTCATTACTTTGTTTTATTGAAAAACAATTATAATTACAATTATCAGCAAGTCCTACAGAATATATTAATTAAAATTCATTCATAAATTCCGAAATCGATTAGATATATTATTATTTCGATATATATTACTTAAAAAATAAAAGGAAATCACTATAATTATTCAACGATAAAATATCCTATCGGGTATTTTATTTCGATTGACCGAGTCGCCCCCTCGTCGATTTGGCAAATTGAATTAATCCTCTAAAAAAATCTCAATCGTCTCCTCCGAGTATCCTCAGCGTCTCCAACATCTCGTCTCTCTTCTCTTGAATCCCTCTGAGCACGATATCCAATTCCTCCTTATGCTTCCTCATCTCCTTAACAGTCTCTCCGTGCTCTTCGTTCTCCGCCCGAACCCTCAGAATCTCTTCGGACATCGCGATCATCTTAGAATCGTGATTCTCGTACTTTTCTTCGCAGATTTTGATCCCTCGCCTCGTCTCCTTCAACTCCGCCTCCATCCCGTCTACTTCTTTCCTCAAGGCGACGGAGACGACCAACTGCTTCTGCGTCGAGACAGTCAGCGCCTCTCTCCGGACGATCAATTCATCGTACGCCGCCTCCGCCTCTTCGGCTCTCAACCTGCTGCCTTCTTCCCTCGCAACGAGGTCCTCTAGCTCTGCCTCGAGCTCGCCGCTCCTGGTCTTAGCGTTTTTGAGCTTGTTTTTGAAAAGCGCCAATTCCTCCTCCGCGTACGCCAGGCGCCCTTTGAAATCCCATTTACTGAGTTTTGGCTTCGGCCGAAGAACGGCGATCGGCGCCGTCTCGGCTGCTTGGGGCTTCGGGGCTACGAGAGAAGGAGCAGCGACCTGGGATTTTGGGGCGGGCTTCGAACCCAGAGTCTTATTCCGAGTCGAGTTGACGTTTAGGTTCAGGTTTAGGTTTAGGTTCATCGCAGCCAGGGTTCGAGGTTTTAAAAACTGAGTCTGGGTCTGCGTCCTCCTTCGATACGATTTTACGACCCCCGTCAATTTCGGTTTCGATATTCTCGAGTCCATCTTTTGTTTTCTGATCAAAGAATAATAGAAAAAAATAAAATAAAAATTAATCTGTGATGACAAAATATTGATAGAATTTTTCTAATGATCGAGACAAAAAAAACGAAAGGAAAAAAAACTAGGTTAAATCGTTTGATGACCATTTTGCGATCGATAAATTGATTCTGAATATTATGACTTACCTTTTTTTAAGATTCTCCCGAGGTTTGAACGATTTTTAAAACTATTGGAGTCGATTCAAAGCGAAAGGCGGTTCGTGGTTAGCCGGTTTAATTCGTAACTGCCATATTTAAACCGTCTAGCAGAAGCTCAGTGCTGACAACGTGATAAAAGGAAACGAAATATTGAAAATTGAATCCAACATTCGTTTGTTTTAGTCATTTTATACCGACAAAATATTTGAAATTATCTGAAAAGTATGGAAACTTCTTTAAAAAGCTTTTTCGGCAGCAATTTTTGCCGTCTTTTTATTACGCTTCGTTATTCGTTATTTCCTAACCTTCAAATGTTTACTTTTTGACAGTTGGTAGAGGGAAGACAGGTGACGGCGGTTCGCGCATGCGTTGATGCATTGCGATGCGGTGCGACCTGACCTGACGCAACTGAGGGTTTCTATTGGTCCGAAATCATGAATGAAGAGCGCATCTGCCAATGAGATTGCAGAGTTTCGAAATTCCTGGCGAATAGTAGAGTACACTACGAAATTCTTACGAATACGTACGCAGGCATTCTCTTTTACGATCTCAGGGTGGATCTAGCGGTCTAGCACCCCGTCGATAAGTATATTCTTTCACTTTGAACCGGGAGAATTCGAACGATTCGCCGATATTGGCGTAAAAATACATTTCTTTGATATTAGATATCGAGATTTTATGACGTATTTGAATGATTTGACCTAATCTACTAGAATTAGGCACAATATTCATTCTTTTTTACTTGTGTGTACTTTTTTTTTTTTTCAATTTTATTTCGTAATCCGAATTTTTTTAGAAATTATATTCCATCTATAGAAATCTGTTGAAATAATTGAATTTTTACGATCTTCTTTGAAATCTTGTCGTCGAAGAATGTTTCTTATTTTCACCATATAGGTAGATTGATAAATTGTTTGATTATTTATTGTCGAGATTACACAAAAACAATTGATGATTGCGAAAAATATTCGTCGAACTGGGATTTTTCAATTCTTTAATGAATAAGGAACATAGAATGGCGGGCGTTTGAATTTTGAAATGATTATAAAATTCCACTACGAGAAAATTCGTTTTTTTTACTATCTTATTCAAAAATGATTGAAAAATCGTAGAAGATCAAATTTCGAAATTTTGATTAAAAAAAAAAGAAAGAAAATGAAAAACAGCAACTTTGAGTTTGAATAAATAGCCTGGAAAATCTAAATTTGTAATTTGCTGATTCCTTTTTTTTCAGTTTTTGGAACCAAAATAGAATTTTTCTTATCCTATTTGTACTTTTTCAAAGTTATATTTGTCATTTTGTACACTCAGCGTTCATTTTTCATCTCGAGATGATCGAATCTCGATTATTATTACGTTAATTAAAGTGTGAAGGATGTATCAGAGTATTGAAAGTTCTTACCTGTTCCGTCAGCAGGATAGAAACATTTCTATACTTCCTGTCGATCTTTGTTCCGAGCATCATGAAGCGTAGGATAAATATTCCGAGAGCACAGCTCCAGCAGAGCGCCTCGACGGTATACTGAGAATGCAGGCTTTCCGAATCCTGAATAAATCCCAAAATAGAAAAAAAATATCGTCAATGAAACTAGAAAAAACTCAAAACGTCGATCTTCTTCGAATCAGATACCTTGATGTATTCCATGCTGATAAAAGAAAGCAACAAGAGCGTCAGGATCAAAACCGCAGACACGATCATGTTCACCGAACGCTGCGGTCCTCTTCTCTGAAATCAGATTGAAAAAATAAACAATTCAGTGATAAAAGCTAGTAAAAAAAATAAAAACAAAAAAATTGAATCAAATATTTACCCGCAAATAGGACCTGACGCTGAGCCAAGTTTTGATATTCCTAACTTTGTTGAGTCTGAAATGCGGTAATTCAGACTGCCTCGCTTGTCTGGACGAAGTCAAATGCGAGAATAGCTTGGCGCACAAGAGTCTCTGCTTGTAGGTTCTCTCTGCAACGGCGACGAGGAAGAAGAGGAGACAAGAGAGTGTGAGCCGCTCGAAGAAGGATATGAGGATCACGGTCCGTTCCCTGAGACAAATAATTAACGATAAACGATCGAATTCATATTTTCGGAGTCTGGCGCCAGTCTGACTAACCAGAGCGTGGTTCCGAAGGCGACGTCTATTATCCTGCACAGCGTGTCCGTGTAAGAGTCTAAAATGACCTGAGAGAAATCCCCCAGGATCAGAGAGCCGGTGACGTTGCCCGCAGGGTCCTTTGCGATCTGATCGCTGAGCCTCCACATTGAAGGGATGAAGGAGAGAATCACGGAGAAGACGAGACCGCAGTAAAAGTAGTCCATGCTCTCGCGGATCGCTTCGACACGGATCGTTATCAGGGAGGCTATCTCGAGGACGGATAGCTCGACTTTTCCCAAGTGACCGTTTTTCCATATCGTACAGGAAACTAAAAACAGAATCGATTCAGATTTAGATTTAGGCAGAGTTAACGAGGCAGATTATCGATAAAGAGTGTAAGGTGTCTAGTGTCAATGGAATATAGAATTCCCTGACATTTTTCGGTTTTCCACTTGAAAGTTTCAACTTTTCCAGGATTTTGTAAACCTAATTTTTCGTTGGAAAATAAAAATGGTAATTCTATAAGCAGCCTTGATTCAATTAAAATTGGAAAATTTTCGAATTTCATCAATTACCAAACATTCCGATGAACATTTCAATCCAAAGAAACTGAAATAACTTAGGGATTAGCGCGAGATTTCGGATATCTTCGAAAATTGTTCAAGCTGTAGGTGAAAAGTTGAAAAATTCCAGGATATAAGCCTGAATTCCCGGTTTTCCAAATTTTCCGACGGCTAGACACCCTGAGACAGCTTACCGCTGTCCGGCGCTGACCAAGAAGGCAGCCTTCTTAATTTTGGAATCTCAAATTCCCAGGAGAATGGATTCTCCAAAGATTCTCCGGGGTTCATGTTCACCCCGACGTCGGACTCTGACTCGTCCAGTTCGGAGCTGAAATCAAATTTTAGTTGAAACAAGTTCTTCGATTTCAATGAGCCGATGATTCACCTGTAACTGCATTCGTCGTCGCTGTTAGTGGTGACTCCCATCCACTCAGTGGCCGAGGTGGTGGCTTCGGTGAGGTGATGGGTCACGGGATCTTCGCACTCTCCTTCCTCTTCGCTTTCGCATTGCGGTGCGTTACCAGCGTGTCTGTTTATTGTACCTGAGACTTCACTTGCCTTATATGATACAGTGAATAAAAAATATACCATTTATTGAAAATATTTCATCAAATTCTCAATACTTTAGTTATTTTTTATAGTCAGTCGATCCAACACACATTCAACGATTCCGTATATTCTCTTGACTCTGATAATAAATCCATAATCGATATCAAGATATACGTACTGGAATCTTCACCTTCCCTTTATCTCCGTCCACGCAATTTCCTTTCTTGGTACGAACTGCGTGAACTGAAAAGACAAGTTTTACTCGAATTATTATTAAAGTCTGACAAAAATAGGTAAAAAATCGTTATATCGAGTTTAATAGCGCTTTGAATTGATAAGAAACAATGTTTTCTGATCAAATGTACCAAAAAAGTTTGATTTTCAGTGAATATGAGTCCCAAAACATTTTTTCTGGATGAATTTATGGAAGAACTCGAATTTTTCATTGATCCTACAAATAAAATCGTTCCTCGGTCCCTAAGCAACGGACCTGACGACCTGGATTTATGCGTTTCGTTCTGAAGCTGCCTCCTATCTTGATACCAGTTTCTGCATCTGAAATTTCCCGGACAGACTGGTTTTTCCTTTTCCTTCTCCTTCTCGATCTCCTCGAGTTTCGGGGCTGGTTGGTCAGCAGCGACTTCCCCAATTTCGCTAGAAACGTTTCCGTTGAGGCTCTCAAAACCGTCGTCATCCTGATGAACGTATTCCTGAATCACAACGGACTCGTCGTCCGCCTCGTTCGCCGCTGCGTCGCCTGCTGTGTCATAAAACACCGAAATTGAATATAAACGACGATTTTAAAAGAGAATTAAAACATCTCTATGCACCGGTTTGCTTCTTGGATGATGGCGAGGCATTGGCTTGAGCCGGGGGCGCGGCGAGTAGATTTTTATCTCTTGGAGAAGCTTTGTCGGCTTTATTGTTGTCCCGTGATTTCCAGGGGGCGTTGGAAGTTTCCTGTTTAGATAAAAAAAAAGGTGTTGCAGTAATTCAGCGGGTTTAAAGCTGTAAAGTATGAGGATATCAGAGAACAATTATTACGGAAGATCTCAGATAAGACTCGACGACTTTGATAACTGACCTGGATCGGCGCTTGGATAACAACGTTCTTGGCGAATCTAACAGACGATGATATTTCTCCGTCTCTTATTGGGCTGCCAGACTTCTCCGAGGGTGAGTATTGGTAGTATTTCGCCTCTTGCGCTACTGTGAAATGAATAATCCGAGTTTATTCACAAAAGTAAGTCGATAAATAGAATTTTAAGATTAATTTCATCGTCCAGAAGACGGTTGACTCATTAATTAGCTCGATTTGATGCGAAAAGACACTGGAAAGTTCTTTTTTTACGAGTTTCTTCGAATATTTTTGCCAATCGAGTGCCTATAATTCATCAAATATTCAAATTCTAGGATCTTTCAAGGTTTTCATAATTTTCGTGAGCAGAAAAAAGGCTAACGAGGATTGTGATGAGTTCTTTTCTTGTTCAGATGACATCTCCTGCGTTTCGATCTATGGGTTTTGGCATTGTGCTCCCTACTCCCCGCCGCTCTCCCTGAACTCGTGGACACGATCTGAGAATGGACCATGCACAATACCAGCATCATTCCAGCGGGTATTAGGACTTCGAAGGCTGACACGATCTGGAAATTAATGAGTAACGTAGTAAAATTAAACAGGGCGGATACTAAATTCTGATTTCAGAATTTCCTGACCTCTCTTATGTTCGCAAGTTTCTCATAAAAGAATATAAACAATTTCAAGAATATAGAAAATGAAACTCAATTAAAAATTCTTTACTAGTTTGAGAAGATCCAAGAAGCAGAAGGATTCGAATTGACGTTAATAAATACTGAAAATTGAGAGAGCGACTAACATTATTTGTTGAAAAAGCTCAAGGATGGTAAAGAATTCTGAATATCTAGTCAGAATTTGCTTCACAGAACTATAAATCGATAAATTTAATCGATTTCATCATTTCCAAGAGATACTGCGAATATTCTGTCAAATCATGAGGCGATCGACGACCGGACTGAATATATGACCCAGTGGTCTCACCTCAGGCTCCTCCTTTCCCACTTTCATCGAGTGATAATACCAAACGACGACGTTGAAAATTTGCAGACAATATAGGAGCAGGAATAGTGCAAATATTTTCGGGCTGGTCTGCTGGACCCACCAGGCCCTGTGCATGGGTAGTAAAAGCAGTCTTTGCACGGCCAAATAGGCGACGGTGCACAATCCATGCTCCGGCTTCGCCTTTGGGAACGAAGATCCTGAGAGAATGAAAAACTTGGAAGATCAGAAGGGTTTTAAGTGAAAAATGATCGTTCTCTCACCTCTGACTAGGTCGACGTCGATCAGATTAGTCTTGAGGTTCGCCCTGGTGACGGGAACCCATATGAAATGATTGATGAAACGCTGTTCCAGCGTCTTTTCCCACTGCTGCTTATCGTACGTCCCGATTTTCTTCTGGTACCTGGGTCGTAGATTCGAGCGTGGTTAACGATTTCGTTAGAAATTTAAATAAAAATTGTGTAACTCCGTTCTCACCAGTACATCAGGTCGTTCAGGCCCATAATTGAGGTTAAATTAGGTTAGAGTTGAAAAAAAATTCCGCTGCCGTAGATCGATGCGATTGTGTCGCGAGAAGCCTGCGTGTCTCTGGAGAGACAATTTATTTCCGAAACATCGTCAACTGGAAGAACGCGCGGTCCGCTAGCGGAGTTGATCGATAATAGTCGGGATATAGTATCCCGAGCTCGTTAAAGAGTTCAGATTATTTGACATAATTTCAGAGTCTGGTGTTCGTCCGCCGCTGACAATCGGGAGGTTCGGCTGATGGTCGAGTTATTTTCTTCCTTTCTTTGACTAGATTGAGGAGAGACTCATGTTCGTTCATTTGTTTGACTCATTACGGTCGTTTCGGGTCTTTAATTCGTCAAATCGACCTTTTCTTTTAACCTAAACAGCTGTTTTTAATCCGTACCCACACGCACGACACTCGTCACACGCACGAAGCCTGTTTGCCATCGAACACGAAGTGAGGCTACGCTACGTCACTCGACCGAACCGCTCGAGGCCTCGACCCTCGTTTAACCCCCGATCGATGCGCCATCTGCTCACCCCTCGCCCAGATTTGGACAAAATAGAGCCGGGATTCCCCGGAATTTGCGAATAATCGCGATTCCGATTAAAATAATGTTGAGATTCGTAGACTCAATGCTTGGCGCGGCGTTGAAACAAAATATTTTACTGGTTCAATTTTAGAATGAAATTAGGTGACGTCAGAATTCACATTTTCACCGCCATATTTGAAGAGTTTAATGTATCTTCTGAGTGCAGAAATGTAAATGTAGGAAGCAGTGGGCTTACACAGCTGATGATTATAGCTTGTTATACCGAATAGTGACGTCACAGCGTGGCTTAACAGAGAGACCGTTAATTTTGTTATTAACTAGTTATTAATTGTCAGCTAAATTAGTGTCTACGACAACGATGAAACAAAATATTAGATAAATTTCCTAAACGTTTTATTCAAATTTTTTTGATAGATGAGCTTAGATTCGAATGATTGTTAAGATTCTGACAATGACTATTTATATTGAAAGGCATTAAATTGATTACGAAAAAATTGTTTTATTTAAATATACAAGATAATATATCTCGGGGTTTCTAGATATAAAAACTAACGCTCTTGGTCACGTGCTGAGGTCATTAGACAATATACCTATGTAGTACGTATATATATATTATCTAATTATCGATCACGTATGAGTAGGTAGGGGGTGTGGGGGGCAGGTAGGTTGATAATACTATTCGACGGATTTAAAATCGATATTATTATATGAATGATATATCATCGAGAAGAAAATAAGAACGAATTCGATATTTTAATTTAAAATTTGTTTTTCTTTATAATTGTATAGAATGTATAATAATATAAATGGCACATAAATAATTTATTGTTTGAAAGTTTTTCTTAAAAAATGTTTTTTTTTTTGTTTTTGTTTTTTTCAAGACAACTCCGTTTATTTCAGAGTGTTCATATCGCATGCGTATTGACGTGTATATAATGTATAATATGTATTTTACTTTTATTGTATCGTGCTTATACCGTGTGATCGACGATACACACGTATCATGCGTCGGAACTAATATCATATATTGAGATTTCGACGATGATTATTAACGAGAAATTATTATCAATAAACAAACGAACCGCGGATATTACAGTGATTATCGTGGTTCGTTTTTTATACCCAATATTAATTATCATTATGGTCACCGTCTCATTGTTCGCAATTATTCTCATACACATTCACAATGTTTAAAATATCGATAATAATTAAATTGATTAAATAGATATCAGAAAGTAAATAAATATACAACTAAAAACAAAAAATAAGAAAAAAACACCTTGACGATTAACACCATCCTTACCATTCTATATTTACATTAGGGTTTGATGACTGTAGACCAAAGATGATACCAGCCTGATCGACGAATACTGAATACCTGTTTTTTTCTATGATGAAAATACAGAATTTAATATTGTAATTCTGAGGTGTTTCTTTTCTCCGCGACGATACAAGTTTTTCAATAAATTACGTAAAAAAGAAGAGAATTCAATCTGTTCACATCCAGCGCATTATATCGGGAAGCTCTCATTGTCGACGATTATTTGTAATTTTTGGTTTGTTCGGCATTCTCAGAGCCTCTGCGTACGACATTTCGAGTCTCTTCAGTCTCGCCACCTCCGCCGACGCCGCGCTTGGTCTGTACTCGTATGTCGCCGTCGTGCTGTGCTGCTCGCTAACGTATCTGACGAAAGAGTTGCTCTGTCTCGTCCCTCCGTTAGAATTCTCCCTCTGGGAGTTGGCCTTGCTGGGGAAGAAGTTCAGCGTGTTTCCATTCCACACAGTTCCGCTTCCGGTCTCAACGTTCTGGTTCTCCGCAGAGCCAACGTTTGACATCGGCAGCGCCCTGAACCTCCTCTTGCCTCCGCTGTTCGACCTGCTCTGAAGAACCTTCGGGTTCGTGTTCTGGACCGAATCGGGGGTCGACGGTCTCTCGTTGTTGAATATCTTCTTCGCCGAGTTCTTTTTCGCTGAAGACTTCTTGCGAATGTTAACACCGATCGAGAGATACTCGAGGGGCTGTCTTTTTATCGGAGTGTACTGAGCGTATTTTGATATCCCGTTCGTTCTCTGATCAGCCGGAGAATAACCGGTCGCCTTGTCAACTTTGGCTGGTTTTGGGGTCTGGCTCCTGTACGGAGGCTCGGACACGACCGACGAAACGACGCTCTGAGTATCGTCGCACATCTCGTTTGAAACGGGCTGAGAAACTCTGTCGTTGGTGTTAGTGTGACGAGAAGTGATCTTTGCGATCTCGTCGAGCAGCGGAAGCTTCTCTCCCTCGTCCTTAGCGTCCGCGGCCCGCTTCAGGACCCTGAATATCTCCTGGAATGTCTGTCTGTACTCCGGCGTCTTCCTGAACCTGCTTTCTATCGGCGACGCGTCGTCGTATATGGAGAACTTGCAGTCCTCTCCGTCGGCTATGGAGCACAGAAGCGAGCCGGTCCGGTCATCGGTTTGTGTCGCCTTGTTGCTTGTCTCGTCTGAGAATCCAGACGACGAAGATTCCGCCTCCGACAGATCGGTCGGCGTGCCTGAGAAGGGTTTTTTGCACAAGGACCGCGGCTTCGTGGGTTGCGGACCCTCAGCTTCGGTCTTTATCGACTTGACCTCAGCCTGCGAGGTGTTTGTGAAGCTGTTAAAGTCTCCGGACATGACGAGCTCCTCCTGCAGCGAAAGACACCCTCCGGTTGGTCCGCTAGCCTTGCGCCTGGGCGCTGGGTGTCTCTGGACCTCTAATAAAGCTTCATATTTTTCTACTAGAACTCTGTAAGGATTGTCTTCGACCTCTTCGTCCTCGATTTTGACGCAAGTTTCCTGGAGACGAGAGAAATAAGATATCGTTTTATTATTCATCGCGGTGCGGTCTGATTATCTCTCATGAACCGCAACGAAGAGACGAAGGATTGTAGAGAGAATTTATGAAGTGCAAATGATATCGAATTCAAAGCGGGAATGAAAGATGGAAAAGATGGGGATAATTGTGCAGGTTTCAACTGCCAGATTTATAGGATGAAAATGATAATGCATTGTATTTTTGTACTGTCAAATTAATATCTCTTTATTCAAAATTAAAAAATCGTATAAATCTGGCTGCTTATAACATTGCACGATATTACACCATCTATTTAAAATTGCGACTAGATAACATGCTAATTAAGGAACGACAAATTATACAAAAAAATTAAAACGAATTAATAATCGTTAGTAAAAATGAGGAAACGAGTTAATAGCGAGTTAATTATCAGTCTCTAAAATGCAAATAATCACTTTTCTAAGATTCTATAATCACAATAATAATAATAATAGTGATAATAAGTAATTAATTAATTGTTGTACAATATTCGACAGAAAATAATAAGCTTGATAAATCTTTGGAGAACAATTAATTAAAATCGCGCGTAACTAAATAAATAGAAATTAATTAAATCTACGTCGTCAAATATTAATTCTCAAGACAAAAAAAAAAAAAAAAACTTTGGAAAATTGTAGGAACAATGCAAAAAAATGTTCTGTTTCTTCAGAAATCACATTCAGAAATTAACATTCAAGGATTCATAATTGACGAAAGCATCATTAATCGATGATGATATGAATGAATGATTGAATATGATGAATATTTTGGCAATCTGTAATCGTCATTAGATAATAATTACAGACTTTGGGTAAAAAAGTTGATAAAAAATCTCACTGTCTTTTTTTCCTTTATGAAAGACAAGAAAAAAAAAGATGAAAGAAGAGGTAATAATGTTAATTAAGTAGATAAAAGCTGTGTGTGATCGTATAGTTAATTGAGTAGGAAATATAAAGGATGTTTTAATTATTATTCCTTATGAATTCTTGAAGGTAGAATTTTTTTAAGTATGAATAACGGTATTCTAAAAGGTTTTAAAACAGCTGGTAATATGTATTCGTTTCTTAAATAATCCAACGTTTCCAAAAACAGGCCTAGAACAGACGGCGCTCTCCAAATACTAGTCAATATCTTCCAGATCAGCGAACTAAATACCTTTATTTCTCTCTTTCCCTAAAGAAAACACAAATCAAATTACCACAAAAAATTAGGAAAACGATGAAACGAAAATTTAATTCAAATATTTCTCTCTAAAATGCAAAATTGACTCGAAAAATAATCAGAGTATAAAAAACAATGACGTGAGTGTAGTATTCAAAGTTTAATTAACCAATTCATAATAATTAATCGTTCCAGAAAGTTTTCTACAATCTATCTCAGATATATTAACGTTAATCAACTTTGTCAACGACAACGAAACCCTTTCACATCTTTTTCTGTATCACACTTTAGTTTGAACAGCCGTAAGCTTGAATACATCAGTTTAATATAATCAATATAGAGACTGGCTCGATGTTATATCAGTTGACCCAGTTCGGCGATTCAGCCTCTACACACGTTTTAATTATTTAATTTCATGAAAGCAGGTGAACTGAACTCATTTTTTACTTTCTACTAATTATTCGTTTATTCCTATCTTTTTTTTTTTGTCAAAATCAAAGAAAGCATTTTCGAATTGGAGTTTCGAATTATCTTTCGCTCCAAAGTGATCAAGAAAAATGATTATGAGGGTAAAAGTTTTCCTACTCTCATATAGTCAAGTTTCCTACTCTAATTATAGTTAATTAATACGCGAAGATGGTTAAAGCGAATTGGACTAATTGATTAGTGAGTGAAAAATGTTGATCGTTATCGCAGTCATATAATGGTTTGAATATTACCTGAGGCAGGGGAGTCACAGATTCTCTGTGACTGTCCGTGGCTATAGATTCGATGAGGCTGATATCGTCATCTTCTTCCTGATCCAACATTATCGAGAGGGCATCGTGTGTCCTGTTGTCCACACCGCGCAAGCATCGACCGCACAAATGACCTTGTCTGTATCAAATAAGCAGAAGAAGAAAAATAGAATTGTTAAATTTTTTCTCTCATCCTATATTTTATTCAACGATCATTTCATAAAAACGTTTCAAGAAAGCAGAAAATGAAAAAAAATTAAGATCGTCGAATGTCAATCGCGGTTTATTTTTAGGGGATATGCTCAGACCTTGATATTTGAAAAACAGGTCCACCGTCGACAAACTTCAAATTATCCCCCAAAAGAGTTTAGATTTTTTTCTGACATTAGTTTCTCATCTTCTCAAACATCACAGACTCAATTATCGAAGTTCAATTACCTGACTTCTTCGAGGGTGCTAATTTCGTCCTGAAGGTTCTTCATGTCTTCAGCCTTGTGCTTCCAGACGTTGAGCTGCTCTTCGAGATTTGAATTCTCCTGAAGTATAGAATTCAACTGTTCTCCAAGTTCAGCCACCCTCTTCTGCTCCCTCGCCCTCTGGTTCCTAGCTTCGTGCAATTGCCTCAAAAGTTCTGTGATTTCGTCGTCGCTGGCCAACGTGGATGCCAATTCTCTTATACTCGTGTCCATCGATTTGTCAAGCCCAGGTGTCAGAGAGGCAGCGACCTGATGTTCGTCAAAATTAATTTCTAAGTCCAGCAAAATTATTTCTCAAATCTCTCACCTGTTCTATGCTGCCATCCTGCGTCACCTTGGCTTTCCAAGTGGCTGTGACACAATTCTGCGGATTATCCATGTTATCAATGGCATGATGTCGTCGAAGGAGAGTCTCGTATTCTGATGTTAACTCGTCAAATTTTTTCTGCAGCTCTTCGCACTTTGACTCGAGGGATTCGATGTTGGCACCTTGACTGTGGGATTCAACGATCGTTTATCATTCATGTCGGAGATTCGCGGCTCTGTTAATTTGTCTCGTCTCGTTTTTTTACCTTTTTATCTGCTTCTTGTCGGAGGAATTCTCGAGAGCCAGACGGTGATTCGCTCGCTCCAGATCCTGAATGCTGACTTCTAACTGTTCGTAGACTCGCAGACGGGAATCATTCACTTCTCTCAATGCTGCGGTCTGCTTTTTCATATACTGAGGACAGAGATCATCGAAATTCAGGATTTGGATGACGATTTGACGATATTCTGTCAGAATCCTCGAAATTTTAGAAGAGAAAAATCTCCCGCATTGACCGGGATTCGAACCCGGGTCTCCCGCTTGGTAGCCAGGACTCGTACCTCGGGGCCACGCGCTTCCCGGAAAATAATTCTCATCATAAACTATATCAGCGATAACTCGGGTTCATATTAAAATTATCAATCGAGTGTGAATTGATCCATTCAATGAAATCGATTGCGGATGTGGTGTGACGAGATCCATTGATAACGAGAAACGAATAGCATGGAATAAAAACTTGTGTCCAACGTGCCTTTGAGTGTCGTGTCATCGATGAAAACAATTTTTTTCCGATGGAAATAAGAGACTATTGAAGAAGCTATTTTTTCGATGGCAGAATAGATCAATTTGAAAAAAAGGACCTTGATCAATGATCAAGTTCATTTCACATAGAGTATCGGATATCGATTCTAACAATCTGAAATAGTTAGCGGATCGTTTTGCGACGGTATCATGTTGCTATGAATGCAGGTCAAAGGAACGTAATTTCCGTGACAACCGTCTCGAATGATGACCTCAGAGTTGAACTGTGACGCTAACGAGGCTCTCACGAGGCAATTCAAAGGCAACGCTGAATACGATTTACGAAATCGTTCTACGGATTACAAAATGTGTGAATATACAATTATGCAATGATATACGTACATGTATTTCGAATTATGTTTTTTTTTTTTTTTTAAATAAAAATGGCGACAACAAAAATGTCAGTGAAAGCTAGTATTAACTACGAATTTCTTCAAAGATAATTAATCATCGTACGTCATATACTTACAACAAGAATCTATTACATAACCAGTTTAATATTATTCAGTCATTACTCTTTTATTCTGCTTGGAATTTTAACAGTTCTCATAAGATATGTGATATTATATTATTACCATATAGAAAGGCAACAGATTCAAACAAAATTAATGGAATATCAAAATGAAGTCAGAATTATTTTTGGATTTGATGAATTGTTTATCGATACAGAATCTCAGTGTCTGCCAACGAGTTAGACGATAATTAATTCAAGGTGAGACATTGACAGAAAAAGAAGGAATAATAATGATAAAAAAAAAAATACGTTTCTCGATAATATTTATCGACTATGCAAATAGCAGAATATTAAAGCGGTATAACCGCTAATTAACACCACGTAGTTGTAAATCGTCTGTTTTTAGTGAAAGTTGCGCAACTCATCTTGATCGGAGAGAATGAAAGAACAAGAAGAAGGGAAAAAAGAAGCCAGTATGCCGACCGTTTATAGTGTGACTTACTTTGGACGGAAAGGTGAACGTATCGAAAGGTAGATAGATAGAAACAGAAGGCCACTCGCATTCGCACGAGTAACTTTAAACTGTTTTTTTTTTTTTTAGTTCGTTTTCATTTTCGGAATTTTTAAAGACATGCAGAACAAATTCAACTTTGATGTCGTAGCGTCAATTATTAAAATATCCTCATCACGATTTCTACAACGAATTCTAAGTGCCTGTGTAAAAGCCTGAGAAAAATGAATAGTATCACGTAAGGCATGCGACTAGAGGTATTACAGTGAAAGATAAAACATGAATTGAAAAGAAAAGAGGAGAAAAAAACTACGTGTCTTGGGTAAATTAAAATGTAAAACTCCCGCGCCGATGCCTGCAACACCTTCGAGGAATAAAAGAAGAAGGAGAAGAGGAGAAGAAGAAGATTCGAAAAAACCGTTACATACATAATCATGTTCGGAATAAAATTAGTGAATAAATTTACGTAACGTGAGAAAAAAAAAGAAATGTGGATAAATTTAAGTAATTCTCTACAAAATTTGGAAAAAAAAATTATGTACAAAGATAATTAATTTTTTTTTAAATTGCAAACATTATTTTATGATACGTAGAAATTTTGTAGACTTTTGATGAACAAAAAAAAAGTGTAATTTCCATAGAAAATTCTTTCAGTCCAAAGAATCGACAACGATGAAAATTGTCTCTTAGAATTTCATGAGAAAAGAAAAACTACGAATTTACACATAAATTTATGACAATCTCCGATTTTCCATTCAAAATCAATCAATTCGAGATTTTATGAAGTTTAGTTAAGTTCAGACGAAAAAAATCACTGATATTGAATTTTTATCATAGAGAATTTCCTTGAATTTCGTCTATAAACTAACTGAAGTTTAATGAAAAAATGTAAGATTCAAATTAACGATTCAAGTGGGAATAGAAAAAAAAAACATGTAAATCTACAATATTGTTTTATTTCTTCAGACAGAAAATTCTTCCCATCAAGTACTGGATTATTTTTGTAAGAAAAAAACAGTGTAAATAATCTATATTTTTCTATTTCAGATCCTAATTCGAAAAACTGCTAAAAAAAAAAACGTGAAACTTTTCCGTTTCTCGCGGAAAATTACCACTGGATAAAACTTTCCGTATCCTATGTATAATAATAATTATGTTGCAATGTGAAGTGAATTGCATTGTTTTCAGTAGCTAAACGCATCATCATCTCCAAGATGAGAGTTAAGAGAAAAGGGAAAATTTCAATTCCAAACCGAGTAAAACCGCGGGTGAAGAAGCAAAACTGTTCGAATGACGTACCGAATTCCCCGTCATTTTCCGCTTTTCCGGTTAAAAATATCAATGATTTTTCATTATCATTTACTCGAGCGACACAATTTTCGAATGCGAATTCTTTACAACTGGAAAAACAAAAGTTTTCGTTACAGAATAAAATTGTTCAAAGTGGGAAAATAAAAAATTTTTTTAACCGAAAAATTCAAGCGTAAAGTAGCCTTGATTCAATTGAAATGGGAAAATTTAAAAATTCCACCAATTTCCAAACATTTCAATTCAAAGAAACTAAGGTGACTTCGGGATTACCGCAAGATTTCTAGAAAATTGTACAAGCTGTGGGTGAAAATTTGAAAAATTCCAGGATATGAGCCCGATTTCCCGAAACAAAATCCGCGCCATATCAGAACGCACAAGTACGCAACGCGAACGGCAGTGCGGGCAGGTATTATAGGCAGGCAGGTACCTCAGCTCACGACGAGGTAAGAGCCTCGGAGCCTCGGTGTGCCCGAGCTCACATGCGCGCCTCGTCTATGTAGACTCGTGCATTGACCAAGAGGAGCGTCGTGCACGCGCGTGTAGCGTGTCACACGGGAATAAAACCGGTCCCTGGGAGTATAAACTCTCGACCGTTGAACGTTGAACGTTATTCCTACGTGTTCAACGTGTCCCCCAATACCATCGCGGTATGACTCTAATACTGAAAAGACTCGAGCTGCATTCCATGCCACGTGTGTTTCGCTCAAAACTCACGGCACGATGTTGGGTGGGACCCGATATTCGGGAATTTTTACAAATTTCATTAGAAAATCACTCTATTTCTCCAATTAATTGGGTGAACATTGTTCGCACCGTTTTTTGAAAATTTTCACGAAATTATTCCGAGTTACTATTTTGAAAATTCTAATAATTTTCCGAAAAGATAAGCAAGACGTATTTTTAATAATCTTCTGAAAAGATAAGGAAGGCTAATTTTTTTCATTTAGATCCAATTATGATAACAAAAATTCAGGGCTTATGAGACTTTTCGCACAGTTTTTGCAAAAATGTTCACGAAAATATTCTGAACAAATCTATATTAATATTCTAAAAAGTCTGATTAATCGACTTTTCAAAAGATATAAGGCAGAAATATTTCTTCCCAAAGACTCAACGCTTTCAAATTATCGAAGTTAACACTCGAGGATTTTGGAAAAAATTGCTTGCTTACTTGACACAAGAAAAGTTTTCTTAAATATGTTCATTTGAATCACTGCATCAAATTATTCATTCCGATTCGATTCGATCCTGGTACAGATTCCCTAGATAATTAATCAGCTTGTCTAAAATCAAATTTGTCAGAATGAAGCGGGATATTTTTATTCTCAGACAAATTGTCCATCGCTAAAAACTCGTTTCACCGCGGATAGGCGGAATTAAATATTCGAAACACTTTTTCAGGTCTGATCGAAATTTTAGAAGCAAAAAAAAAAGAAAAAAAAAACAGAAAAAGAGGGGGAAAGATAGTATTTTTCGAATATAAAGTTCATGTGTATAAGACGCAGGAATTTTGATCGCAGGAAGCGATTACATCCCAGGCTTATAATCGTGTGAATACATACACAGTGTGATAATTAAATCAACTTTTTATAAAATAATAACGGATCATACGAGTTAATTATACATTTCATATATATCTCACCTCTATTTCCTGTGCTTGTTCATCGATTGTGTTCTGCTGTTGTTTCAAATTGTTCTCCAACTCCTTGTTACGCTCTAGCAAAGTCTTCCCCAATTCTGCAGCCAGCTGAAGGTCTGAGACATAAACGAAACACACAAAAATCGTTAATTTTCTATCATCGAATAATTTTATTAAAAAATTTTCTGTATAATTTATTTATTATAATTTTGTCTTTCATCATTTTTAGTCAGTATACCTTCTGGTCCCTGAAGGCAAGCCAATTCTATCGAATAATCCCAACGGTCAAGAGGACTTGTGTTTATCTGGCCGGGAGAATCCCACACGACCTCCATGCTCCTGGTCCCCATGACGGTTATCAATTTTCCCTCAATTTTTAGGATTCAGGATAACAACGATATTTAATTGAATCCGAAATAAAAATCGAGTAATTCTTCCGACGAATTCGGGTATCAACACCCTTGGGTTTATATGAAAAAAAAAAAAAATGAACTGAACCGAACTGGGATAAACTTTTCTCACTTTCACCCTTAAACCGCGCGATGCGCGAGGTCAATTTCGTACGGTTATCGTCGAACCACTGCTTCAGATGTTGGAGTACGGAATATTGTACACCGTGCATTTCCCTCTCTTCGTCATTCCCAAGACCCTTTCTCTCCCTCCCGAGGCTCATTCCCTGGTTCAGCCGAGAGAGAGAGAGAAACTTTATACCTCACAGGTAGATGTGTACGTATCCCACTTGGAAATTTGAAAGAGACTTAAGAACTATACTACCTGGACAAGCACCTTTGCTCCAGGTGTTTTTCGGGCGGTTTTTCCCCCATTTTCAAATTTAACACCCCACCCCCCCTCAAAACTGTAAATTTCCGGAAAATACTTGGTTTTATATTGTTGGCAACGATTTTTGGTTCTGTACATATTATGTGTGATAGAGAATGTCAAAAGAAAAAAAAAAGAATTAGATAGTAGCATAAAGTTATGCAAGATGGGATTTTATGCAACGATTTTTATTGGGAGACGGTAGAGAATTTTTTTTCAAGTTACGAATAATTCTTAGCTTAATGGACTGTTTCTATGATTCTGTCGATATCTCCCTTTTCTATGCATCCTAGACGAAAAATAGTAGAATCCTTAATTGGAGCTTGTTAGATTCTCTACAAAAAAGTTATCAACAATTTTTCGTGTAGAATTGACCGTTTCAAAGATATGTAAGCTCAAAAATCACGCCCGGGTGTGGGGTTTTTTCTTTTATTATCGATATATCTCACTTTCGGTTGCTCCTAGGCGAAAATTGAAGAGAATATAATTTGAAGCTCATTAAATTTACAACAAAAAAGATACCCATCGTTTTTTGTTCAAATTGAACCGTTTAGTAGATATACAGGCTTGAAAAGTCAGAGCCATTAAGTAGTGGAGCAAAATAAGTCTTTTTTCACCTTTTTCAACGAATATCTCGATTGCAGTAGCTCCAAATGAAAAAACATAAGGGACTTAATTTGAAGATTATGAAATTCCCTACAAAAAAGGCAATTACAATTTTTTACGTAGAATTGACCGTTATAGATATATATACAGGTTTAACAATCAGACCTTGAGTATCTGTGGAGCGAAATATGTCGTTTTTACTTTATCATCGATATATCTCGCTTCCGGTTGTTCCAAATCGAAAAATAGAAGATACCGTATTTGAAGCTTATGAAATTCTCTACAAAAAAGGTGCTGACAGTTTTCCGGCTAGAATTGACCGTTTGAGAGATACTTGAGCTCAAAAATCGGTACCCAAATACGTCGTTTTTGCTTTTTCACTCCTAGGAGAAAAATGAAAAGAATTTCATTCAAACCTCTAAAAAAAAAAAAACGATAATTAAATTTCAGAAAAAGCTCTGCTGCGTATCTTTCGGTGTGAGAATAGAGTCGAAAGAAAATTCTGCTCGCAATTAGCTGCGTCTTGATATCGATCAATTAGGCGTCTAGACGTCGCAGACGCTTTCGACTCGCATTAGTGTTTATGGTTCGTGGGAGAAAGGGCAAGAGATAGAGCCGCGAGGACAAACAATAAATTATTCGACATGATACACTATTATGTTTTTTTTTCTCTCTTCTTTTTCAAACAATATCCCAACAGTTCTAACTGCTTTCTTCGCACACGTATAAGCCGCACCCTCGTGTACCACGGGCGATTACTTTCTACGGCTGTATCACATGTTACACCTATCTCCGAGTGTCTATGGAAATTTACCCTCCATGCCCATATAAACGACGGTTAGAAACGAATAACGAGGTGAACGAGCGAAAAAAGAAGCGAATCACTTTCTTCGATCTTAAATCTGATCGTGTGACGACTAAACGATTTTCACAATCGCAGCTTCGCTTCTTCTTCGCCATTTATTTGAGGAATTATAAATATGGGAACTCGAGTTCGTATTAGGCGGCGCAAATTGTCGAGGTGGAATTTATCAAGACAATAAGAGAATATCTCAGGTTGGTTTCACGTTATTCACGGTTCTCAGCATTGTGATATTCGACTCGGCGATACAACAGGATGTGTGTGATTTCTCGATTGGAGAAGATCGTATTTTCACTTCTTTTATTCAAACTTACATTTTCGTTACAATACCAGCTACGATGATTATAATCTTGCGGAATTAAACATTAGCTACATCTCATATATTTACATTATGACGATGAAAATGTCAGGGGTTCGTTTCGCCGCGGATTAATTACTTCCGCGGTTTCGAAAAGGAGAGGATTTTTGTTTAAACGTCCTGGGAATCTGTGGAATCATTCAATTATCATTTCTCGGTGTTCGTTAATCCTCGATCTTATCGCAATCCGCCTCATTACGGTGGAAGATGACAATCCGTTTCAACTTCCATAAAACAAAACTGTGTCATTACGTGGCCCATATAATAGCTTCGAAGAATCAACCGCGTGAGGTCGCATTTTTCAATAGAATATCGCATTGTCTTTAAATTCTATTGTCCAACCATGGAAGGGTAAACGATAATTGTATACCATGACCCGACTAATCAATAGACGGACCTCAGGTATAATCACTGAGTCAGATATTGAGTGTCTTTACATTTTCGCCGATATCTCACTTCCGGTTGCTCCTACACTAAAAATGAATAGAACATAATTTGTAGCCCTCTAAATTATCCGCAAAAAAGGTTGTCACAATGTTTTGCGTACGATCAACCGGTTAAGAAATATTAAGAATTGAAAAATCGGGCCTGAAAAGAAGCAAAATGTATCGCTTCTCTTTACTTTTTTGATGATAATTCACTTCCGGTTGCCTCTAGACAGAAAATGAATACAACATAATTTGAAGCTCATCAAATTTTTCACAAAAAAGGTTACCACAATGTTTTGAGTACAATCAACCGGTTAGGAAATATTGAGGCTGGAAAAATCGGGCCTGAAAAGAAGCAAAACGTATCGTTGCTTTTTTATTCTTTTGATGATACTTCATTTCCGGTTGCTTCTATGTGAAAACTGATCGGAACAAAACTTCTAGCTCTCAAAATTTTCTAGAATAAAGGTAAAGACAATTTTTCGCGTAGACTGGACCGTTTTGAAGATAGAGGAGAGTAAAAATCGATTTTATCGAGGATATAATGTTTTTCTAAATACTCGTTACTACGTAACACACGAGCCCAGGTAACTCTTTATTTCGTTACGATTCATCGTCGCAATATGATAATCTATACTGTTTACCGCTATTTCCTGTGCGGTGGAGCACTCGTTTGACTGCTTACATTTTTTTTACACCTGCTGCCTATACAATACGAGTCTCTGTGTGTCTGTACTATAATTAGCAATTACGCGTCTTTCACTTCGACACATGGACACGCAACGTAACGTTTGTATAAGCGCATTGATATTCCATAGCCACTCCATCGATCATAATTACGACGCATCCCATATCGACTTTGTTCAATTCAATTCACGTTTTCAATCAGATTTGAAAAGAATGAAGGAAAAAATTGATGATTACACTTTCTTCGATCTCAGTTTTAACATCAATATTCCAATATTCAATGAGTTTGATTCACCTACAGCTAAATCAAATTTATTTTTATACACATGAATCAAACTTTCTCTATGATTATTGGTTATATATATGCGTAATTAAAAAATATCAAGGCAACTGATTTGGCTTTAAAATCTCTAAAATTGTTGTAAATTTTAGTGGTAGTTGGTTAAGACACTGGTGCGGAGGACTGTAATTTGAGTTTGGAGAACCTAGGTAGACGAGTCCCGACTTATACCAGGAATAATTTCATAGCCATTGAAGACAAATGTAAATGCCAGTGTAAATCAACCATAGGATTAACTGTATTCGTTATTCCAGGGACTAAACCCGTGCTGAACTTCTGAAAGTACACAATATAGTCATTTGACCAAGACCCGGGTCACAGAAGCCCCGCCCCCAGATTTCCACCATCTGTTAGATTTTCTTCTTATTAGAAGAGTATAAATTTTTGCAGGGTATTAAAATTTGAACCGTCTCTTGGTTACAGAGGGGTAATATATAAGGAATTTACTAATTCTTCGATTTCACCTGCCCAGCTGTACGGAAGTCTCGTCGTGTTTCATGTATGACGTTTGAAATTTTCTTTCCGATGTTTTAACACACTTTTTATCATCAACTTGTAAGATTTTTCTCCATGTATGAAGTAGACAGAAGTACCGTACATCGATGGTATAAAACCTCAAGTCGTGGGTATAATTTTCAGCAACATTGAGTTTCGCTGAGCAAATGATGTTCGCGGTACGTATGGCTTTGAAATTGGCAGGTTTAATATAAGTGAGGTCTGAAAGAGAGGGAGAAGATACCGTGCGGAACGAGAGTACAGCTTCTTGTATGATTATCCATCCGAATAATAATCATAATAATAATAGTTTACAGTCCATTTGATAATAGATTATTGTAAAATTGATACGATAAAACTATATCATACCTCCTTCTAGCGTTATTCCTATTTCACCTGCCTGTAAAGTAGACCGTATTGTAATCGGGTCGAGTTCACCTGTTGCACCTGCATTATGGTATACTGTATAGTGTGTATATACAGTGCAAGTTGAGTCTGCAACCTTTCAAGAATCACCCGAGGTTCGAGAATTTTCGTGAAAATTGTTCAATTATGTTGACACGTTATAAATAATTCAGAATAAAATGAACGTCTATTTAGAAATTGACTGGTAATCGGGGAAAACTATCCAGAACCCTGCTAGGGCCCCCCCAGAAACGTCAGGCTTGCCCTAAATCCTAAAAAACGTATTTCAATAGGGGAAAACCATTCAGGGCCCTCCCCGAAAGGTCACGTTGTCCTTAAATCTGGAAAAACGTTTTTAAAATTGGGAAAACCATCTAGAGCCCTGCTAGGGCCCTTCCAGAAACGCCCGGCTTGCTCAAAATCATGAAAAACGTTTTTCAATTAGGGAAAACTATTCAGGGCCCTCCCAGAAACGTCAGGCTTGCTCTGAATCTGAAGAAAGAAACGTTTTTCAAAGGGGGAAAACCATCTGGGGCCCTGCTAGGGCCCTCCCAGAAACGTCGGGCTTGCTTTAAATCCTAAAAAAACGTATTTCAAAATGGGAAAACCATTCAGGGCCCTCCCAGAAACGTCACGTTGTCCTTAAATCTGGACAAACGTTTTTGAAGTTGGGAAAACTATCTAGAGCCCTGCTAGGGCCCTCCCAGAAACACCACGCTTGCCCTAAGTCCTAAAAAATGTTTTTCAAAAGGAAAAACTATTAAGGTCCCTTCCAGAAACGTCAGGCCTGCCCTGAATATGAAAATCCGTTCTTAAAACTGGGAAAACTAGCTAGGGCCCTGCCAGGGCCCTCCCAGAAATGACACGTTCGTCCTAAATCTGAAAAAACGTTTTTCAAACGGGGAAAACTATTTAGGGCCCTGCTAGGCTCCTCCCAGTAACTCGAGGGTTGCCCCAAAATCGGAGAAAAGACTTGTCGTTCCTAGGAGGGCCCTGGACAGTTTTCCCCATCTAGAAGTCAATTTCTATACATATAGCATAGCTAGCGATCTAGAACCGCGCATAATTAAGCGAATGATTGCGCGGTATGCGGAGCGTATGAACCACACCTACGGTCATCCACCTACTTTCAAGTATCTCCTTCTACTATATGCAGGAATCCGAGCTTTATTATCGCAAGATATTCTTATAACTACTCTACTATAGTGTGCAGTATCCCTGGGGGTCCTCCGGGCCGATGTTCTCACGGATAGGTGAAGGCACTACACTCAGGTGCCCTGGGTGATCACCAACACACCGTAGAAACTACAAGTCCCACATCGGGTCACGCACGGTAAAGTACTTAAGAGAGTTAGAAAATGCTGATTGCTAATTTTCATCGACGACCCCAGACCCGTCCTAATCGATTACACACTTTATAGAAACGACGCGAACTAAAACCCGGGAACATTCATTTTCATCCACTCTCAAGTCCAACTGATTATATCTACACCGGATTTTCGTCCACAGAAGAAGAAGAAGAAGAAGAAGAAGAAGAAGAAGAAAGAGGAAAAGAAGAAGGAGATGAAGAAGATGAAGAAGATTAGGATGAAGATGAAGATGAAGAAGAAGAAGAAGAAGAAGAAGAAGGAATCCAATTCTGGTCATTCATGAAATTATTCAAAATTGAATTCCATTAGAAGACAGAAGCGAAACGCTTATATAGATGGCGGGCGAATGATATAGAATACAGAACAGTGACGTCATGGCGTGGCGCGAAAAGTAGACGGTTTCGAATTTCAAAATTGACGATTTATCGTATTTAAGCGCTGTAACGACGTTAAATGGCAGAGTGGGAGAGAATCCAATTAGAGATTCATCGGGCAGTCGCGAGTTAGCTGGATCTTGTGAAAATGACATATCGTATCCATCTCGTTGCGGAGGTACGTAATGTGATAATCGTCCGCTTCCGCCTTCCGCAGGTTCTGGTACTCCGGCGGTAGAGGATGAGAGATGTCTCGGTAACATACCGACGTTCTTGAGTTTGCTGAATCCGTCCCAGTCCCAGCGGGTCCCAGCTTTCTCTAGTCGAGGAAGAAATTTGATCTCTTGACCCAAACGTCACGGTTCATGTACCCGCGAAAACACTGGCAGGAATTTTCATGCATAATGTGTAACGTCGAACTTTGCACTAATTAGAAGAATACTAATATCGAATTGTTTATGTCCGACTAACTTTGTTTCGGAATTCAACTAGGCTCGATTCCGAAGCGAATTGTCGCGCTTATTCCGAATCGGCAAGCGAAAATATTCTGATACCTGATAAACACGGCCAAAAAAGGCTTGTACACTGCTAAAAAAAAATTAACATACGTATGAAGTGTACATTTTTTTTTCATTCAGCAATAAAAAAAAAAAAAATATTGAAACATTTTTGGTGGATCTGTTTTAACAATTTATTATTTCTAACAGTGTAGTTTAGAAAAGGATAGAAATTCCAGGATTTTTATACACATTTTCAAAAATATTCCATCACGTCAAATCATAGAGAAAAACCAAAGTCCGGGCTGTGACCAGATCATGTGTTACAAGCCTAGCTGGGCTCTGACTAGCCTTCCACGTTTGTCAGTCAATTTCTACACGGTGTATCATCAAGTTATAGGGACATCCCTTATTAGGTCTCGATTTGGGTGAAATATACGTCTGTCTCGCAAGTATTACAAGTCTGCACTACCAGCGAGGGGGGAATAACTCGTTGAATTGACGTGTCAATAATCCATGAGATAATTCACAATTCACGTGAGAATTGACTGAATCGACAGAGAATTACCTGAAATAATGAGGTTGGATCAGGTTCAATTAAGTGGAATTAAGTTGAATTGTGTTGAATTAAGTACAATTGAGTTGAATTAAGTTGAATTGAGTTGAATTAAGTTGAATTAAGTTGGATTAAGTTGAATTGTGTTGAATTAAGTTGAATTGTGTTGAATTGTGTTGAATTAAGTTGAATTATGTTGAATTAAGTACAATTGAGTTGAATTAAGTTGAATTGAGTTGAATTGTGTTGAATTAAGTTGAATTGTGTTGAATTGAGTTGAATTAAGTTGAATTGAATTGAATTGAGTTAAGTTGAATTAGTTTGAATCACGTTGAATTACGTTAAATTGATCTGAATTCAAAGAATCACGTTGAATCAAACGAATCATCCTGAATTATTTCAACCCTTCGAATCAATGTGTCACTCTGTGGTCTGGCTTCCCGAACAGGATTATCCGATTTGGCCTGATCAGGCCCCAGTCTGGGATTCCCAAGTAGAATTTCCTGATCAGGCCTCATCAGTTACAGAAGCCCGATCCGGTCCCTAATACTCGTCCCAACGATTTTCCAAAATCCACGTGCAAAATTGAATATACTATATATATATATATCGATGAATGATTTATAGTCCACAGTATAGTTTTAATAGCCATGGTCCATGAAAGAGCCGCTGGAAAGTGAAACGCGGTTTACAACGTTCGCTTACACTAGCATCAAGCACGTGTAGATTCTCGATCCACGACACAATCGGCTCTCGTGCTCTTATCGCTCTCTGCCAGCTTTATTTTCAATTTTTATTTTGTTCATTATCATTTCTGTTGCCTTTTGTTCATCTTGGACGGCGCCTACGAACGCCCGCACTTGTCGGCCACTGACAATGAGATATGCTGACCTGCTTCTCACATATTTATCAATACCGATTTTTATCAGATCCGCTGCTGGCTCACCGGTGTTTCTGAGCACCTTCAACCTGTGGCTACAAAAGCTGATCGAGAAACGAATACTGGACCTCGGCAGGTACGACGATAGCCAATCGTATCCGACCAAGGAAGAGGCGGGACCGGATCTCATGACTTATACTCGGATTATAATGGGATCGCGGGAGTGTTGACCGAGACTGATCAATCTTACTTTTTAACCGCCGGGCGTAACATTCACCTGCGAATTTTATCCACCTCTGACGTACCTATGGTGTGGGTCGAATGGGCTTTGATTCTGATACCAAGACGCAATTTCCAATCCACTTTGGTTTTTCGTACAATAAAATGTTGTATTTTTTATTTCGTTGAAAAGCCTTTTTCAAAGAATTTTCTTCTTTTATTTCAACATTCTCCACCTTCCAAGTTTTTTCAAGTTTAATGACGAAATTTTCAGACCCAATTGCACCGAGAATCTGTATTGACTTTGTATTTCTGAGTCTGACTTTTCCAAAATTCTCTACAAATTCCAACTAATTGTAAAATCATCATATCTCAAGAGATTATCAAGTTTTCCGAATGTTATTTCATTTTCAACTATATAATTACACCAGACCAATTTTTATAATCAAACGGACGAATCGATTTCAGGGATTGTTTCGCTATTCTTTAAACTTTCGAGTCATTATTATTATTATCATTATCTCAACGAGGTATCGATATGTACATACTGGACTGTTCAAATACGTTCTTTATAAGCATAAAGAACGGTCGGCGGTCGTTCCCTTCATTTAAGAAAGTTTATATGAAATTAGATCAAATCACTCCTCGTTGCTGGTAGGTATAGAATATTACAATAAGAATAAAGAGATATAGAATATATTTTTTGTTCCTCATTGTCACTGTATATCATAAAACAACGAACGAGTCTCACGCGGTGCTCCGCGTTCCCCATAAGTGAGTATAAAATTTTATAGCAAATCTCTCTAAAGGTCACGTGCTCTGCAAGATGACGACAATAATTAAAAGCACTTTGACTATAATTTCTTATATATTATCGTTTCTGATGATCTTGTATTCTAGAAACTGTGTTTTACTATTCTTTCACACAACCCACGGTAAAATTCACCTCCAAATGGGGAAAACTAGCCACTGCCCTTCTAAGACCCTCCTTTCTGTGAGCCTGGTGTTCTTAGTAGGGCCGTCGCTAGTTTTCCCCGATTAAACCCCAATTTCAACATTACAGTGATACAATTTTCGATGAGAACTTTGCACACGTACCAGGTACGTGTTACTGGTCGAAATCACGTCCTACTTCTTCGTTTCGCCGAATGTATCGTATCGATACTCGGTCAAACGGAGCCTCTCGAAAAGATTGAATAATAACGATTTTATTTATTATAATTCCACGCTTTCTGACCCCGAGTTATAGAATATACACTGTAAAAAATGATTGTGAATTTTGTTCTCTGAATTTATGAACAAATTTTCAATACTACTATGACACTCATCGCAAAAATACCAAATTTTGTATGAATTTAAAAAACAAAATTATTGCGCATCAAAAATTCATCGTATTTGTCAATTAATTTTACTAAAATGTAAAGTGATTTCATGACTCTTGTACGTGAATAAAACTTGCAAAACTTTATTTTATTTTACTCTATGTATATGAATAATTGATGTCACATTATCCAAGTGACTCGATGTGCAACATTTGTTCGTTTTCGAGTTCTGAGTGTATACATATGTATAGTTACAGGTGCAGAGAGATGATGGAAGGTTTTTGTATCTTTTCTGTATTCAACACACACACACACCTCCAGACGTATATTACGAGTCTATCTATATGCAATGTCGGTAGACCTATGGAAAATACAATGGAGGACTGCAGACAATAAACGCGCGAGTCTCAAGTTCCATGCACGTATCACGTGTCAAACTTTGCTGTAACGCAAGCAGCAAGCTAAACAGTGAAAAAAAAACCTTTTGTAAAAACCCCTTGTCAACGTAGCTCTTCGTATACATTCACGAGTATAGTACTGGATGGATATACGCGACTTCGTAACTCGGGTATGAAACAGGAAATGGAGAAAGAGGAGAAGACAAAACCGCGGAGCGGGTCAGCACGATTTACACACTTTTTTTTTCTCTTTTTCTAGTATTACAGCGATATAACGTGTACCCATATACTGCCATTAGAATCATTAGAATTTTCTATCCGAACGCAAAAACAATGATTGAAAGTGATTTCAAAGCAATTTCGATACTTCTTAAAGAAATTGTTTCTTGTATCGGGTGAAAATTATCATTCAAAGTATAAAAAATGACTCTTTTTTTACCGATATTTTGTGGCGTAACAGCTATTCTGAATTCTGCAAATCTGACCTCAGATTCTCGATCAGCGGTTCGAAAAACCTTTGAAAAACAATTTCCATAAGATTTTAAATGTTTTTCCCAACAAATTGGACTCGCCATTTCAAATTTCGCAAATCTGAGAGCTGATTCGTGATCAGCGACCCAAAAAACCATGTGGTACCAAATTTCGTTCAAAACCGTTGATCCGTTCTCAAGACATACTATCGACATTTTTATTCTATTTTTATAGAATTTTGTTGCTCTGATAATTCAAAAAGTATTGAACCAATCTTCGCCAAAATCAAATCAGAAAACAGAGAAACAGGAATTTGAAAAAGAGACTAGATAATGTTATATATTCTGCCATCATCCAGCCACGCGCAACCTTCGCCTCCCCCAGCACTGGCCAAGTGCATCGCCGCGACAGATCGATACTGCCGTGAAGTTACGAGAAGGGTGCTACCATGGGTTCCCTCGTTTCTATCTTGCCTATGGGGTGACTCTGCGTCCCTTCGTACCATCAAGGGATTCATTCTCCTCCATTTTGACTCTCGCACGATATTAATTAACGACTGAAAATCCTCCCTTTCAGCAAATATCGAAAACTATTCCGTTTTTTAACGACAAATTAGAAAATTAAATATCATTTTTCGATTGTACACAGTATCCTTTCGATTACGTTCTTTGAGCCGATAACGCAAAACCGCAGCCGACAATAGCAGACAGCCGGAAACCTTAGGAGGTCAAACCGTCGATGGATCCATAGACACACATCGCATGTCTCTCCTTTCTCCACTCAAACCGTATCCCGAATCACCTTCTTGTCTATCATAGCGATGCGATTGATCGCGAGATTAAAGATTCGCTTTCAATTTTAATTCTCTACAACTAGTCAAAGGTCAGTCGTGGATGAATTATATCGATGATGAAAAAGACAAGAAGAATAAGAAGATCACGATCAGGCTGCAGTCACCCCTCATGGAAAAGTACTATTCGATGACCCAACTTGTCATTGAGCAATGTTGAAATTCAATAGTTTTCAACAGTTCTCAATAATAATTTTCAACAATTTTCAACAATAATTTGAATAGTATTCAACAGTTCTCAATATCAAAATCGGAAATTCGATAGTACTTTTCTATACAGGACGTAACTCGTCATCGTTTCCATCCTGCAGCCTGAAGTCTCAGATTACAATCTGTTGTAATGTGTGTCTAGTCAATTTAACATAGCAACACACATGCGGTCTGAGACGAACCAGATGTTACACTACACGTACGAGTTAGGATTTTGCACATATTTTTTTGTTTTTCTCATACGACAGTATAATTTGCGAAAAAATAATAAGACCATATCCTTTTTTTTTTCTCAATTGAAACACAATTTAATTAAATAGAAAGGATCGAGAATCACTACGTTGTGACGTCACCTGGGATTAATTGATTGCCTGTAACCTTTGCGATTATCATTTTTAACGAAAAAGTAACAACCCAGACGGCACAAGACTCTAGTAGTCGTCGTACCTATGGAGGTCGAATGTCCCACTTTTTGACGTCTAAATCTCGTCTTAACTCTGAAAGACGTCTTTTACGTCTTAGAAAAGATTTAAACGTCTAAAAGTGGGACATTTCACGTCCATACGACGACTTTCAGACAACTTTGAGTTCTTTGCTGTCTGGGAAAGATGATCCCATTACTCCGAGCTGCTCTACATAATTATACGCGTATAAAAATCGATAAAAAATAATTCCATGCAATCGTCGATTCATTGACTACAACGCGGCATCCAGGAAGGGGAATCTTTTGACGTTCTAGTCATTAAACCACCTGCGTAATATCGCGAATGAATTGTATCAATGGTCGTTTTATCGTTACAGTCGAGCCAAAGGAACCGCATCGAAGTGAAAGGAAGACCGAATCATTCGCGTTCAAGGATCATTGCGACCCGGTTTCGTTAAATTAGCTCTCCGAACGATTCACGAATTCAAGTACACACATCGATACGAATTCAAGATTTGTACTAATCGCTCGGGCAAAGTGCAGCCAACGCCAATGTCTTATCGCTCCGTGTCTCCACGCAGATAACAGCTGTTCAATAATATAATACCTAAAAAAATCAAAGACCGCGATTTGACTCGTTCAAGCTGTAATGTTTTAATGCACGTTAAAATTGTGAAAGTTTTGACATTTACCCTGAAGCATGTTGTGGTCGGCCTCCTCGTCGGCCAAGCACCTCACCCCGCCGATCGAGGAAACGACGCTCATCCTCGACGATCGTTCCTCGAGTCTCAATAAATAAATAAATAAATAAATAATCGTCGATACAATGTAGAAAAAAAAAAAAAATTGTCAAATATTTGTTCTTTATTTTTTGAGCTCCTTCCACCAAACGTGAACCCCACCTGCCTCCGGATAAGCGCGAGTCCCCGCTTCACTTTCACTCGCTGTTTGTAATCCGGTTGGTCGCGATCACTGTTCTTCACTTTTCGATATCGTATTTTTTTAATCGGGGGGCAGGCGGAGACCACGAGTGGGATTTTTATTTTTTTCTTGTCGTTTATTTAAATATTATTATTATTATTATTATTATTATTATTATTATTTTCAAAATTTCAACAGAGTCTTAATCGCGCGACGAGGGACGTCGGACGTCGCACTGTTTCTCGCGTACCTCGTCGAAGACCCGAACGGCGGCGGTCTCCCCTCGTCGCGATAGGCGCATGACTCAAAATTATCGCGTAGGATCAATAAAAGCGCCGGTGAACGACGGAAACGTCGGCGATTTTCGACGACGGCGTTGAATCGCGGACGTCGGCGTTGACCGCGACCGCGGCTGCGCGGTTCACGTCACTCGAAGTCGAGAGGCGAGACAGCGTCGAGTTGACTGCGCAAACTTATATAAATTTGTTTGTTTGTTTGAGTTATGGTTGACGGTATAGCCGGCGGCCTTGGATCTTGGCACGGCTGACCACACGCGATTTGAATCTACTGTAGATCGCGGTTTTATAATGGAAACTATTACTGCTACTGCTGCCACTGCTGCCACTACTACTACTACTACTACTACTACCACCTCGTATTTTATATTATTGTCATTTATTCAACTAGGGGGAGACACTTTACAGACATTTTTCGTACAATTTTTTTTTTCTTCAATTTTGATAAATTAATATTGATTTTGATGACGTTTTTTTTCTGTTTTTCTAAACACTTGAATATTTATATAGTATCGATATCGAATCACAGATAATCATCAAATTATTTTGAAAAAGTGTATAAAAAGATTTTTTGTTTTCTATTTTTTAATATATTTTTCAAACAGTATTTCGATTATCGATTTTTTCATCAATTATTCAACGATTTTCTTTATCAAATTTGAATTTCAATCATCCTGAATGATTTGAAACAATTTCTGAACAACATTTAATTGGGTTAAAAAAAAAAAAAAAATGATTTCTAGTATAATTTTGATATTATTTTGAACGAAGTTTCTCAACAAATTTAATTTTGAATAAACATTCCAGCACTTTTTAAAATAATTTTTGATAAATTTACAGACAGATTTTTATCGAATCTACTTCGAAATGAATTTGCCGAACATTTTTTTTTCACAAACTATGTACAGTAAATTTTGAATAAATGTTGAATAAAAATTTTTATCTAATCGTAAGCAAATTGCGGGACGGATTTTTATTCAAACAAATTTGCAGACAAATGTTTCTTGAATGAATTAAAATTGAAACGAAATTTTATAACTATTTTCAACTAAATATATATATTTGATAAACATTCAATTTCCAAAAACTGGACAGTAAATCGATTCAACTTCTTCTTTCCAATAGTTTTTGCAATCCCAAAATTGTCGAATAGTGAAAAAACGATTTTTTTTTTAATGAGAGATTAAGTCGAGCTCAGCGTTTTATACCAACGTGTTTAAATCCCGTTTCATATAATTGCTGTACCAAGTATCTAAATACTTATTTCCAAGAAACGAAAGAAAAAAGAAAAGAAAAAAAATTAAACAAATAGGTATATGATGACGGGAGAAAAAAAGGAGAACCGCGCATGATTAAAAATAGTACACGCGATGACTTATGTTTTAAACAAACTCAAGATTTCCAAGGTTCTTTGAGCAAAAATTCTTAACCGTGTTTTAAAAACGTATAACATCAATGTAAATTGAATTAATTATTCAGTTCAGTAAAGCTATAATACGCAGCTGACGAAAATTATCAGGGCTAAGTATAATATAATAATGCTGCGCAGGACACCTCTCACTGGCCTACGGAGCTCTGGCCGATAATTAATATTCGTTCATTACCAAGCATTTATACATATATATACAGTATGTACAATATTTCTTGTGCTGTTTCTAAAACACGAGATAAACGATGACCTCGACTCAGTATTTTTAATTCTAAACCAAGTGTACTGTATTAGACGGTACGAAAGTACTATACATATACGATCAATACTTTTTCAATTATTTCTCAATATTTTAAACATTTTCCTAGTTATTTCTCATTATTTCACTTATTTCAACGATTTATCTCCCCCTCTTCAACAGACAAAATGATATATATGTATACCCAAAGACGTATAAAATGATTGAAAAAAAAATCACAATTGTCGAGTGTAATCGTGAAATACCCCATGCATGCATAACACTGTACCTAATAACTCTGATACTCTTAAGTAACTCTCTGGTATACCAAAGTCACTCCGTATGGAGTTACATAAGATGACCCGCGTAATGATAATGATAATGATAATCGTTACCAAACGCATTTATGCGTCTAATGCGTCTATGCAGGTATGATACAGGTATGTGAGTGTATAGCGGAATACCAGATCGTAATTAGACGCGTTGTAATAACCCGTTTCCACTGAAACTCGTTCAACCTAAAGTAATATAACCGCGGTAAACGGGGATCGGATGCTGATAAATGATAAATGATAAATGATACACTTTTTCCAATTATTATTTGGACGATTATTTTTCTATGACTGTATTTTCGCACTCATTTTTATCATGATTCGGAAATTCAAAGTTCCTTATCAAAATGACCTGATTATTTTTCTGTAAAATAATGATCGAAAAATATGAACATTGTGAAATTGTTCAAATTTGAAGAAGATGGAGAAAGAAAAAATGATTCAAGATGAACTCAACGAATTGATAAGGAAAAAAAAATGCAATCTTTTCAATTTTTAAACAATTATTCATCAACATTTTACATTCAGGGACGAAAATTCTGTCCTTTTCATATCGCATCCTTTCTCTCTTTATAAACAGAAAAACGATGCTTTGATATGTAAATAGTGATTGAATTTTCGATTGACTGATTCCGAGTTCCTGAATGTATTTGTTTTCACAGTATCGATGATTGAATGACAATACAGAGAAAGAAAAAAAGAAAAAAAAGCACGAGAGAGAGAAATAGAGATTGTATCGTCGAATTGAAAGCGTCAAGAGTTAAAATGCCATAGTATAATAGCAGAATCGGTATTTGAATTTGGAATGTTGGGGGCGCGGCTTCTCTCGTCGCGTCCGGTACAATTATTGTTCTTTCACATACCCGTTACACTGGCTAAACACTAAACCCCAGATAGAAAATTAAACGAATTAATTTCCAAAAAATACCTACTTTCTACTTTATTTTAATCAGAATCACTGTAATAAAATTTAAAAAATATCCGCAGTCTATGAAATTCTCAAATTTGTCGAGTGTAAAAATGTGCGGCACGCGATCCGATTTAATTCGCTTAATTAGACCGCAAGATCTTGTGTCTCATTATGCTCGAATACTCGAACAGCAGATCGCGAGTCTCGATAATTATAAAACACTGAATGAATATAGAAAGTGCGTCACATAGCCGAAGCTGATCTATAAGCTCATTACGAACTATCGCTTTTATAATGTATAGTTCACGATCGGTCTATTATACATATAGACTAAATAATAAATAGGTACTCTGTGCCCTCTGTGATAATAATATTACAGAGTGAAAAATATCAACAATTGCACTACGCTCTTTAATTAAGTAATTATTGTTACAATACCCACAGGACTTGAAAATAAACCACATCTGTCGTTGATTATTTGTTAGACCAGTTTCTCAATATTGTACAACAGTGCGATTTAGAATTCGAAACAATTAATCGTTGTCAAATTATTGCAATGAAAAAAAAAATCTTTAGGCCTTTTTTTAATTTTTTTTTTCTTCAAGAATGAATATTTCCTTACCGTATCTAAAAAAAAGAATTTTTGTCTCAATTCTCCAAAAATCACGACCTCGAAAGAAAAAAATTGAAAAAAAAAAGAAACAATCGATGAAAAACTCTTAATCTACAATTTTTACAAGCATTATATCTCGACCCTGTATAGGAATATTCGTCGTCGATTCTAAAAAAAAATAAATAAAAAAACTGTGTGGAAAAAAAACAGAAAAAACTCTAATAAAATATAAAAATCGAATGAATTTAGTTTATCACGATTTTGGACAGGCTGTATTGCAGTTTTTTTTTCTTCAAATTATCATTATTATTATTATTATTATCAAAGTGTATAGATTCTTCAGAATAAACAATACGATCGAATTATACTGTGATACAATCAATAGCAACTTACCTACACGTTAATACAGTGATTTGTAAATAGAATCAAGTATTATTCCCAGTTATAATCAATGCTTCAAATTTCTATTGGCCTGGTTTATGATTGTACCAAACGTAACAGTTTTTAGGTACTTTTGTTCCTCTAAATTGAAAAATTGATATCGCTAAGAGAGAAATTATACCCCGTCGATTAACAGAAATACAATATCATGAGCCTATCTTAATCGTATGACCATATATAATCGTTATATAAATAATGAACGTAGAAGACAGGAAGAAAGTTGACTCGAATGATTCCCTCCGACCGCTAATTATCAACTATCGCAACAACAATCATAAATCCATTAATTTTTTCAAGATGTCTGATTAGTATAATCCGCAACGACTACTCACCAGCGATCGACCAGCTATCCGTAGGCTTGAGACATAGCATAGACCACTCGTTATCTAGTTCTCGAAAACTGGCCATCGCTGTTTACTAACTTCGCTGCGAAATGAGAAATCGATCACTATATTTATCACCGAGTAACGTTCCGCTGTTTTAATTAACCCAAGAGAAGGAAGAGTTTGTATTATCACACTTGTTCAGAAATGAGAAAGAGAATTAACTGAAAAACAAAAGAAAAGGAAAAGAAAAGAACAATGATAATAGTTGCAGTGTTACTTTTCAGTGAATTGAAAGTCGAATTTATGTCCTCTGAGAGAATATAAACTACCACGTGGGGATAGCGAGTAACGGACTAGAAGCTAACTCTGCGTCCTCGAGGGACAGACTGTTAGAATTTTGGTCAGAGAACACGGTAGTGTGTTTGTGTTGAGGTGAGCAGAGTAAAGTTTGAAGAGTTCGAGGGTATTTCGTGTTTATATTTACCACCAAACACACCGAACTACCTATTTCACTGTATCTATAGCCGCGTGAATACGACCTTATTGCATTATGTTGTAAATACAAGTGCCAAGATTATTATAACTCGACCACATCTACAGCCACCGGAAATGAGAAATAAGAAATAGAATTATAATGAGATAGAAATTGACGATAACTAAGAATTAGCGTCAAATTTCAGGCGCTTGATTGATTGATTGATGGAAATTGGTTCCATTAATGGTCGAAAACAACTTTTGTCTAAAAAGAAAAGGTAAAAAATATTTGAAATTAATGAAATTTTCCAAACTAATTTGAAACTAATTGAAAAATGTGCAAATTAGATTTTTTTCTATGAATCTTTGAGCCAGAATAGAAATAGAGAATCTTTAGGCCATTCAACAATCTGAGTCAAGAAAGCCTGATTTTTTTTGTTCAAAGAATAAGAATTCGATATTTTTTTCATATTGAATTGAAGCCAAAACAGCCTGAATATGATTTTTGAGCCACTTGAACAATTTTTAATCGAGAAGAACTTCAACTTAATGTGGAAGAAAAAAAAAATTGAATTATTCTCTAGATCTTCTAATTCAATTTTAGACAAAAAATTTCATTATCGCGTTTAAACAATAAATTGACAGCGTCGATCGATGATAATTGATAAGAAATTGATTATTACGCCGTCTGATCTCTCCTAATGATTACCCGGTTCCGTTGTCATTATCTGTATTCTTTTTTCAAATTAAATATCAATTATTATAATTATTGCGGTAGATCTGACGCAAAGTCTACAACAGATTAGGAATACGGATGGATGTCGAGTGAGCGAAATAGAAAGAGAATAATCGTGAATACTTTCACTCGAGTTTGTTATCCTTTGGTCGAAACCCGAAACCTGAAACTCCTGAACCAGTTTTTAACGAGGCTCTTTAAAGCCTCGGATTCACGATCTCGTTACACATCTGTCAATCAGACGTTATAAACTTCGATCTTCCATCGCTCCTCCCCCTCCGGTAAATATTCAACAACAAATCTCCCAAGTGGAGAGAAATTCGCGAGATCAAGATATCGAAGGAGTCGTTCAATCGAGGCGGATTGAAAAAAGAAAATTAATTGGCTCGGATACCAAAGTGGAAACTTTTAAGACAGGGTTCGACCTCCTTCCTAAGGTCAAATAATAATCCACGCAGCGATTAGATTTGATACCGAATGGAGAATGTAAAAATATAATTTATACATGAACGTATGAACGGTTTTTATTAATCGTTAATTGATCACGATATTATATTATAATCACCAATTAACGATAAATAGAGTGTGAATTAGAAAATCGAATTTGAATATGCCTATTTAAATAGAGCGTGACAAAGGGTGCAGAGATTGGGCGACTTCGAGTAGCATCGGCTCTGGCTATTTGCGTACGATACAAATTCTCTAGCCGCTCAGAAGAATCGCTTCGAAGTCAGGTGTATAAAAAGGCTCGACTGACTGCCCTTGTTCTGCATTTAGAATTCATACAACAGGTACAAGATTCTAAACCGATTCGTCTAAAATTAATAGACAATCAATTTAACATCGTAATATCAAGATATTATTGAAATTCTTAGAATTAAATTAATTATCGTTTTCACCGAGTTGAATTAATCACGGCTTCTTTATCTTCAAGAAACCCGCGGTGTTTGAGAAGTATTTCGCGTTCGCCTCGTTCACCCGCTTCTCCGCCGCTTGAGGATTCACTATTTCCAGACCCTAGGGAAAGAAGAGAGAATTAGTCGATCGGACCGATTTCTAGGATATCTAGGATATTAACATTGTGACGATATTTGCTGAATTACCTGCAACGGTGTGAACGCGACGCTGGACGCGGTACCAGATACTTGTTTTTTGACCGTCGTGCTGCCGCCCCACTGCTGTTGCTTCTGCAAATTCTTCTGAAGCGTTTTTGATATCCGGACTTTGGTCTTTTCGTCGATTTGAGGCAGTCTGATGCGCCCTGTTCCCGTCTTGCCGATAGTTCCTCGGGAGTAGCCCAAATCTTCTTGGTAAGCGTCGTTCTCGATCTGAAATGGGACAAGAGTTAGCGTAACTATTCGAGTTTCGAATCGTGTCTTCGATCTTCTAAACGAGAAAAATATTCCTCACATCGGCAAAGTTCATCCGATTAGCGTGTTTTCGGAATTCTGTAATGGCGTATCTCTCCTTCATTTTCCTGACTCTCTTTCCCCCTCGCTTCTTCCGGCCGGGATCGATCGGCTTTGGAAGGGGTTTGATGAACTTGACCGGCGGAGGTTCTTGCAGTTTATCCAACTTCTTTTCTATCTCGTCTCGAAGCGTCTGTCCGATGTGGCCGTCTGTGCTCTCGTGACAAGCGTCTACTCTCGCAGCTAGCATGCTCTTCGTCGCTACAAGCCTCGCGGCCTTTCTTCTCAAGTCCTGAAAACGAACGGAATGATATTAATCTCGGCTCTTTTTCTCCCCCGGAGCGAAAATGCAGCGGAGCAAGTTGTAGCCCCTCACCGGCGGCGTGTCCTGAACTATGTCGGAATAGTATATAAAACCGGCGTGCGGAAGCGCAGCTACTTGAGAAAATCCTGATAGAGTCTTCTTCTGGGATCCCAGGACCAGAAGATTGCACGCAGGCATTTTAGACAGCTTCGTCAAGCCTCCGGCGATACCTGAAAGAATTCATAGAAAAAGGATCAGATTTATTCAGAGAAACGAAAACGTTTTATCTTTAGATTCTCTGCTGATCTTATCTTACAGAAGAAACGATCAAGGCTTCTACCCTTTTTTTTATTTAAAAAATTTCTATCATTTTCAAATTTTTTACCAAAAAAATTAGCAAACTTTCCATTTATGGTCAAGTGCGCAGCATTAAATGTTTTTTAGGAGAAATTTCCTGAATTTTTCATCTTGAAATCGAGATTTATTGACTTTTTTTTTCCAAATTCATTGTATTTGTAAAAATAAATTCATAATTTCATGAATTTTGATGCTAAATTCGGGATTTGTTGACTTTACTCCGAAATTTCTTCAATTTTTCATGTAAAATTCGAAATTTTTTGGCTGTTTCCGGTCTTCCAAGCGTATATCAGCCCTTAGAACGTAGTCAGAGTTCAACAAATTCGCTCCTTTACCCATAATCTTAGCGGCGGTGGATGCTCCGACGATGATAGAAAGATTTGGAGCGATGAAGGCCATCCTGCTCTCGACATACTCGAATATCTTGAGTTTGCAGTTGTTCAATTCAACGGCCATGTCGCAGGCTTCGCAAATCGCCACTTTTTCTTCTTCGGTCATGATTTGTCTGTTCAAAAGATAATTGAGAGGGATTTAGTTAACGTTCGATATTCTCTTTCCTGTATAAAAAAAGAAAACAGAAAAGGTGAATAACTTTTACCCCTGAGTCGTCGACGCGGTGACCGAAACCACCATGATAGTGGCTTGCGTCAGAAACTGCTGTAGTATCTCGTTGTTCTTTGCTCTGTCCAAGTCGTTTCCCAACTCACGAACCGTCATCATGTACTCCAACGGCCCAACCACGAGCGACTCAAGTTCTGGGAATCTTTTGGAGTATTTGTCCCTCGCGAAGCGATGAATAGTGGCTAAAAATTAATGTTATCATTAAATTTAGCGATTACAAGGCTGGTAGCGATAGATGGGCCCAAAATAAGCGAGAAAAGTGAGTTTTTTAGTCCAAAAAGTGACTGAAAGTGACTGAGAAAAGTCAATTATAACTCAGTAGCTTGAGATCGTAAGAAGAGGGAAGAAAATATTGTTCGAATTGTGTTTCACTCACTGATTTCATCGTCGATATCGACCGCGATGTTGTTAGCCTCTACGATGAGCTGGTACTCTGGATCGGATTCGACGGGTCCGATAATGTCGGCCGATTTTCTTGGTATCTTGCCGTAACTGTCGATAAGAGAAATGACTTTCTGGAGCTGCGGAGAGTCCCAGAGTTTCGCCAATTCTCTTACGGAGGCTACTTTGATTTCTGCGGGACGTAAATAAATCCGGAGTAGATTAGAAGATGAAAAATAAAGATCGTCATTTGTATTCTAGACTCTTTCAAAGTTGATAAAGACTTGTAAGAATTAAGTGTGACACAAAACTAACCCTCTTCGATAGGTTTTTGGATCGCTGCAGGCGGAATAAACTCCGGTTCTGCCTCTTCCATAAACTTATCCGCGTCATCGTTCTCCTCCAAATCGGCCAATAGCTCGTCCGCCAAAGACATGCTGCTGGATTTATTCTAAGTATCAACAAAAACACATGGAGAGGAGTTTCGAATAAACATCACTCTAAACTTGACGTTCCACCATCGTCGCTGGTGAGGTTATGTTTCTCGCTACACGCATGCACGCATCACAGTCGCACACAGTGGCGCTGAAGCGGTGGCGACTCTGCGAACTATCTTGCGAAACGGACGATACCGATTATTTGAAAAAAATCTGACTATCGTGTTCTCTTGTTGTTGAGAATCTATAAAATGTGAAAATAACGAATATAATGATATAAAATAAAATTGCAATTCATTAAAAATACCCATCCACTCAGATTTTCCGGCTTATTGACTATTGACTATCAATCGAGTTTACAGTATCAAGAGGCTCAGTTTGTGGCCGCTAGATGGCGGGTCGGTAATCGACTTTACAACGCGCCAAATACCGAATATTCAAACATGTAGGAACTGGATTCCGCGAAATATGATTAAATATTCATTGTTATGGAAGATATAGCTCATGATTCATCATTTAAGTCGATAATCGTTGAGCGGTGATAAGAAAAGAGCGATAACGCAAGTTTCCACGCTTATCCATAGCATATCAGTAGGCAATCACCACTCGGTTGTTTTGCAAGTTGCCTCTAATCAGGCGCATCGCCTAGTTTAGAGATTTTGAAGGATGGAATCGTCCAAAAATTAGAGAATGATTATCGAATGATAGTTTTCTAGATGTCTAGTTTCCAATTTTTATCTTCAAACTTTAGCAATGTCAGTAGGCACTGTAAAAATAGTAAAAGAAAAACTACGAAATCAATATTAATAGCGCTAAAATATTTTCAATAGTTGTTTTTGTTTTTATTATAATAGTTATTACCTATATTTCTATCAGACAAAATACTTGTTACTAACACGTCGTCATAGCTGTGCTAGATCTATGATACGGAGAATAGGTATATCGTATTATGGAATACATAAATAATCTAATTGTATTAAAATGAAACGCTCGAAGAATTGATAAAGGCGTTATAACAAAGACCCTAGTTGAAGATCGTCCACATAGGTACCTTTCGGATTTGAAAAAACTTAAAAATATAAAAATATCATAGAAAAATTGAACGAAAAGATACGCCTTCGGAGTGTGGTCCCACCCTGAGAGTTTAAAATAGTAAACATACGAAAGCCCCTGTCCCACTTTCGCCCGTTTCACACTTACAATTAGTTTTTGCATCTACATATGGGTAAATAGCAATACGCAAGAGCTGGACCCTCCCCTCCCCTCCCGCCCCACCCTCGGTCGGTAGTGATATCGGTATTCATAAACTATAGCTATCAGCTCGCTCTTAGTCCTCTAAAGTAACGTTCTTGAACAAGTAGGACATTGACTCCTTGTTATGAATGCGCCGGATCGCCTCTGCGAGCAGAATGCTGATGTCTACCGTCTTTATCTTGTGGCACTGCATCTTCTGAAGCTCGTGCGGAATCGTGTTGGTCACGACAACCTGGAAAACGACATAAAATTACCACAAATTTAGATTCTAGAGTTGATTATTGAACCCACTTCGTCGATCGGCGACTCGTCGATCAGTCGCGGAGCGTCCGAGCTGAGAAGACCGTGAGTAGCAAGAACGTATATCTTGTAGGCGCCCCTTTCCTTGAGAACCTCTGCGGCAGCAGCGAAGGATTGTACGTCATCAACCATGTCGTCCTGCGAATGATAAAATCAATCAATTCCCTCAATTCGGTCGGCTTCGAGTCTTCGGAGGCCTCGCACTGACCACCATAATCGCGATTCTTCCTCCGACATCCCCCACGACGTTTATCGGCGGTTTTTCTTTGGCCGGATGTACAGGAACTCCGACGCCGACTTCCATCGTACGAGAAGGAGCTACGGTGGGCGGAGAATAGCGACCGTCGTTCATGTCCGACTCCGCCTCGCGCTGCTCTCCGTGGATGACTGCGATCCCGAGGCGGAGACGTTCGGCGTAGCTAGTAGCCTTCTTTGCGCTTCCAGGGTTCCTGGCGACTATCACAGAGTTTCGGTAATCTGGAATCTGTGGAGAATATCCTAATTAAATGTCGAATTCGGAGAGTTCGAGGTACCGAGTCGAGCGGCACTCACACATTCTTGAATATACTGTAGCAGGAAGGGGCTGGCGCGCAGATTGTCAACCGGGCAATCGAAGAACCCCTGTATCTCTTTCTGATGTAGATCCATGGTGATGATGTGGGTGAGTCCGCTCTTGCACATCATTTTAGCCAGTAGCTTCGAGACTATACACCCGCGTTTCCTCATCTTGCACTGTTTAGAATAAGGAAGATACGGAATAACCCCGACTATATTCTTCGCCGACGAGGTCTTGCAGGCGTAGGCCATGATCAGCAGCTCCATTATGTTGTTGTTAACGTCCTTCGATCCCGTCTGTATTATGTAAATGTCTTTTCCTCGCACCGAGTCTCCGATCTCGACCATCGTCTCTCGGTTCGTTTTGTGGTAGACGGAACAGCCGCCACTTTTCACTCCCAGTCGGCTGAAACGGAGGAACAAAATACAGACGATTCGTTCGAGACGACGGAGAGTGAATTCGATATACTCACTTGGCGATCAGCGTCGCTAATTCGGGGTGCGAATTACCGCCGATTATCATTATGTCCGAGGTGATAGGAACGTCCATCTTGAGGGCCGATTTGGGAACGCGAAATCCCCCCAGTCTGTCGAAGAGATCAAAAGATTGAAGGAGGGTCTGGACACTCGGATCTACGAATTGAGGTTATGGTTCGACGGACAAGAGAATAACTGATAGTGCGTGAAACTTGAGTGGAGCAGATACGTATCGTAGTGTAATAATAATAAAAACATAGGAGAAAACGATCCGCGGACCCGTGAGACGTTACGAAGTTTAATTTAAATCGAAGGCGTGAGTTTTTTCGCGCGACGTTATCACCGCGGTCCGCGGAAGCGAGGATATAATATTTTATCGTAATAATATTGCAATAAATGAGGAGAAAAAAAATGTTCGGCAAATAAACACCTTGCTTTGTTGTGAAACATATTACGAATGATACTTGCAAGCTTTTGTTTCTATCGGTGCTGCGAGGTTTAATGTGTACGAGCGGGTCGCTCTTATGCTCCCTCTGCTACCGCAACAGTTTCTGTGCAAACAGAGCCGAGACGGGAGCCTCCTTTTATTTACCTCGATTAGAAAACAGATGATTTCAAGCCAGGGTTACCATCCCACGAGGCAGGGGAATGAAATGAATTTATCCGTACCGCGCGGATCGCGGATCGTATGTTGTGGGTTTAATTGTTAATTTAATAAAACCATGTCTTATATAGGTATGTTAGGTCGCGTGGGGGGTACGTAGAAACGCAAGACAGAGTCTAATCCGATTATTATTCCCTGATATTATCCGGATAGAAATTAATCGATGCTAGGTGGAATTTAATTCGATTATTTGACACCCTGGTTATCGATTATTTTTTACGAAAACGTCATTCTTTTATTTTTCTCGCCTCTGTGACGTCACGTCCGCTCGTTTGAAACACTGATAAAATAAAATAAAAATTCTGCTCTTGTCAAAATCATCAACGGAATTATTTTTTTTTTACACAAAATTGAGTAAAATAATTGAAAAAAAAAACAACAACAAGAAAACGTTATAGAGATCGATTTTTATCTTATTTTTACAGGATTAAAGGATGACGGAACGACAGATGCACTTTCTTTTAACTTTATTGACGATTTGGATGATGCACGAAACTGCGAGAGTAATGAAAGCGATAAGATGAAGAAAAACACATTAAATTTCGTTGTGTAAATGTATTTGAGATTCTACCCTGGTCTTTAATATGAATAATAAATATGAGATAGAATGTACCTAAATAATATGAAACATTCACAATTATATAGAGATACAGAATAAATAAATGTATACACGGTAGCTCATCGTTATAAATAAATGAATAAATTGGACAATATTCATTGATGAATGATTCGTAGAGCTTTCTCATATCGATATCATCAAAAATATAAACGAACAATTTTGCTTAATCTATTAAATACTATAATTAATATTAGGTTGATATTCGCGAATCGAGCTTCTTGATTTTATTTATTTTTTTACTATAATCTTATAAATAATGATTAATCGTTAAAATACTTTTCACATTGTTATTCGCACAATATTTATAGCAATTATTATTAATTATCTGCTAATATCATCATTCTGGCAGCTTTGTACGTGAAATATCAGTGGGAGAATTTTGTATAATTATTATGACTAAAGTTTCCAACAATAAAAACCTTTCAGATTATAATAATCAATTTAATAATCTGAACCAGATGTGGCTCCTTTGCTCTCAACTTTTAGAGCACATCTATCCCAGACTATAAATTATCAAACATGAAAGGAAAGAATGGAAATAGCAGATTTTCACAGTATAGACTCTGCAGCTTTTGAAATATTAGCTATAAACCTTTAGAATAAATTATAAATACATATCGATCACGATAATTAGGGAGAAACTAATTACTGTACAGCGATCATTACGTTTCGATTTACAAATAAATACAATTTTCGTTATTTTAGTAATCTCAGAATACTTCCTTTCTGAAATTGAACCCGAATTGATCACACTTGTATCTCAATATGCGGGCCAATTGAAGAGGTCCGCAGAAGAACACCGTTATCTTACCCTTCTTCTGATCTTGCAGTTGCTTGAAAACCTTGTCCCAGTTTGGACGACCGGCGTTGGTCCTGGTTTTCAAACCCGTAATCAGGTCTCGTTTTTCCTGGAAGAATATACGGTATAAACTGACTGTTGATCGGAGAGGATATCCAAGACGCGATACCTTCTCATGCAACAGGTCCATCGCCAGCTGAAGACCGACAGCTTTCATGTCGTTTTTTTGCAACGCGCTAGTTATGTACATGTGCATTTCTAAAAAGCGTTCCATCGTCGCTCCGAGCTCAGCCTGTTCCATTTCGAGTTGAGACAGTAAATTGACGAACCATTCGAACGAGTGTTGGTCTCGATTGATCCAGAAGAAGTCGACCTGGTGTAGAAAAGAACGAAAAATGATGAAATGAAACAAGAAATCTTGTCGTTTGCTGCGACGTCGTGATCAACTGACCTTTCTGAGGTGCATCACTGTCGGCGGGATCTCGCTGGCCCATGAAAACTTGCATTTGGGACAAGAATGTCTCGCTTTCCAATATCTGTGCATTATGGATTGAAGTATCGAGGCGAATGGAGTAACGCCGATACCAGTCGCAATCAAAACTGCATGCTGCGCTTGGAAGATGTGACTGGAAGGGGCGCCGTAGGGACCGTCCAAATAAATCTGTAAACAAATTAGTTTCAATATCCGGACTAAACGATATTTCGCTGCAATTTACCTCCAGAGGTTTTCCGACGGGGTAGTTAACCGGCGTGTGTAACAGTTCCGATTTCATAGAAGTAGGACTTCGTAGATCGTGGAGATAAAACCTGTTCGCCCTTCCCTCCTCCGCTGCGACCAGGGCTGGAGAGTGAGTCGATTCTTCCGCACCTGCTGTAACGTGACTCAATGATTTTTCAAATTCGTAGCTCCGGTTCGTGGCTCTGTGCACAAACTTACGATCAGAAACAGGCAAATCATCCGCTCCGCAGTTATCTAAGCTGGGAGTTTTGAACGCTATTATCGTAGGCTTCATTCTCATGTATCGGAAGCTTTGGGCGAGAGATTTATTCTGAGGACTGAGATAGGCAAGGCCCAAGGACTTCAGTCGGGCCCGTTTGATCTGATATTCGTCGAAACTGGGCTCCGATTCGGATCTCACGTAGTCTCTGAGTCTGAAAACGAGGATTTCACCTTATGTTCGATATTCTAAACACGGATCGTCGACTGAATGTAGTCTAAAGACAACTTACGCGAGCAATCTTTCTCGTTTTTTCTTCTTGGTTTGCATATCGGGCATGGAAAACGACTTTTCGAGAGGTAGCTTGTTGGTCAGGACCATTTTATGGAGCTGTGCGTTCTGCATTTTCCTCGGTAGCTGTTTCAGGTCGCCTATAATTCAGTCATGTAGTTAAGAACAAGAATTGAGCAATTGGCGGAGCTAATTGAAAGTCTGGTGCAAACCAGCTCGTCAATTTATGCTACTTAAAATCTAAACTGGGCCAGATTTTCGATCACTCACTATCACTGCTGGCTTTATTGGACACTGAACGGATCTCGTCGTCTTGAACAAAGTTCGGATTCGCCACGCCTTTTGTTCCTTCGGTGAGGCGAATCGAGACGTTGGCTTTGTTCTTTCGGGACAAATTTTCAGCTGGATTTCTGGAAACAGAGACACAAAAATTTACTCGGAATTTGTTTATAGGAATTCCAGATCATGTGGACGGAGAAGACTTACGACGGTGAATAATCGATACTTTTCTTCCCCGACGGCGTGGGTCTGGAGCAACATTCGACGGGTTCTACTTCTCCGCGATGGAGTTTCATCTGTTCCCTGTCAAAGTACGAATATAAAGTATTCGTCCATTCTCCAACACCACGAATATGAAGCCACATATAATCTATAATTATGCAAATAATGCGACATTAGATAAGGAAACAAAGTATTTGCGCATCGACATCGGGTTCTAAAAGGCTGACCTTCTTGTTCCGGAGCACTGCTAATGGTGAACGGATGCCATTCGTACTTAGCGACGGCTGGAATATTGACAAAGACGTAATCTCCGGGGTGGAAATCAAAGTTTTGTGGTCTTTTGATCACCAGATGAGTAACCCTGGACGGAAGTAGTAGCCCGGAACAGATATAGGTGTCGCCTCGTTGCGATCGGAGCCAAACGACTCTCCGCAGTCTCTCTATGAGATACAATGCGCAGGGGCCGACGAACCATTTCCAGAAATTAGGTCCGTGGAAGATGAGCAAGATCCAAAAGGGGATGTAGAGCAAATGAGTCCAGTAGAAAATCTGAAAAATATTCTGTCAGAAGTTTCTGCGAGCATGGGAAGAAACTTCGTTATCGTCACCTCGAAGCAGCCGCCTCGTCTCACAAAGGGCATCGAGCAAATGACCATGATTGTTAATATCAGGATCAGAGCGACGCCGGTTGGATTAGCGGCTCCAGGGACTAAGCCGAACAACTGGGGCCTGCTTGTGAATATCCATTCTGCGTAGGTGAAGTTCCCTTTGTTTATCTCTGTATCGTAAACGACGATCAATTCTGTAATTTGGAGCAAAGACGGTATGTAGAAGTGATGATCAGGGAATCGTAGACTTCTCTTTCCGGTACTCACTGAAATTGAAGAGGTGCATTATCGTGTGAATGATGCTGTAAAATCCTACGAGCACTCCGGTGGTCTTGTGAAGGTAGATGTGCTGATCGAGCGGAATGATGGCACTGAATCCATGAGTTCTCAGGAAGGTGATACTGTGACGGAGCATCAGTACCAGGATGAATGCGCAATTGAAGTTCAGACACTGACCTAGGTGACACAATTAACGATCATATTTCAACGTCAGTTATCGAAGACGTTAATCTGCGTCGATGGACTCACCGCAGGCTCGAGCCAGTATCACAAAGCCATTTGAGGACTGATACTGAATTGCCCTCGATATGAAAAGCGCAGCGTTAACGAAAAGGAAGATCATGATGAATATGATGTAGACGTAGTTATTCTTCATGTAGGGTTTCGTCAGCTGGTACGGTCTCAATGCTGAGAGTCTGTGGCAGGATGACTGCGGCTTCGGTTCTGGTTTCGGAGGGACTAGCCATCGATCGATGCTGAGGGGGAGGATGATTAGCACCTGAACAATATTTTTAACATCAAGATCGGGGTTTTGGAGTCGTACCTGATGGACAGATTCTCCAACAGTCCGTCGTGCTTCTCCAGAACATTTTTAAGAGACTCGAAAGTGATCGCGCCGCGGTTTTCTTGGTCGGCGTCTTCGAACAGAGCGATGGTGAGATCCTCGATTTGATCCTCGCTGAAAGTCATCCCGTTCTCTTCCATGCAAGCTCGCATCACGTGCTGAAGTTCTCTGTGCTGAATCAATCCGTCGCCTGAGTTGACGGAGCAAAAATTTAATTACAGTATTCGATCGACGCGGGGTGCGAAAGGCTCACCGTCAATGTCGTAGACTTTGAACAGAAATTTGATCTTGTCGTCGGGGGTCTTCCCTGCGAATTGATGCATCGAGTCCAAAAATTCCTGTAGCGATATCGTCCCCGAATTATCCTTGTCGAATATTTGAAAAACTCTCTCGGTGAAGAAGGGCTAAAAAATGATTAAAAAAATTCGAGTTTATATATAGTCTCTAAATTAGTCTTTAATGATTAAGACTCACGTTTTTAGATATGACTATCTTCTTGAACACTTCTCGGCTTATTTCTTTCTCATTTCCAACGGTTTGTTTGAATATATTCTCCAAACATACCAAACTGTCTTTATCGAATCCAGCTCGAGATCTGGAAACCAGAATAATCGTTATCAAAAAATCGTTTTATCAGTATATTAAATAATGAAAATACCTGATGTTAGTGATGCTACTGATAAATTCCATTATTTGCGTGGTAGACACATAGCCGGTACCATCCACGTCTAGGAAACGAAATATTTTATCGACGACCTGGAAGAAAATAAAAAAAATTAGTTGTTTTTTTTGTATTAATCACAGAATCGACGAAAGTCTACAATTTCTTTACACAATTTCATATGAAAAAGTACAGAATTTAAATTTCCATATAAATTTATGAAATAAAGATAAATCGTGGGAATTATTTTGAGCAGATTTTTTAATTGTTTGAACAATTGAGAGTGTAAACAATATCGTAAAACGTGGCTATAATGTACTCACTCCTTTGGCTTTGAGTATCTGTCGAAATGTGAGTACATTTACAGCTTCTTCACCGCATAGAACGTAAGCGACGCTTTCTATCTGTTCGGCAAAGTCTATTTGTTTTTCTGTTCTGTGAAGATAGAAGAAAAAAAAAGAAACGTACATATCTGAATATTTATAGAAAAATGTATGATGTACTGATAATTTCATAGACTCACGTTAGTCTCTCTTTGAGAAATTCTATCCAATCATCCTGATTGAGTAATCCATCCTGATCGTGGTCGAAAAGAATGAACAACTTGTCCATAAAATTCTGTAACAAAAAAAAGAGAGTAATAAATAAAATGAATGTACCTGAAAGTTATAAAACTCTGCTCGTATATAATAATAAAATAACCAGTTCGAAGAACATTCGCTTATTCATTCGCGGATTTTTAGATCCTTGGTTGAATCGGAGCAGCGCATGGGATCGTGAGGTGCGATAATACAGCCTTGATAAATAAAGTGGAAGGGATATAGTAACAACCGAGTGATTGATAGGTAATGTTTCATTTAGATATGATAAAAAAATCGAAATTTTCAAACTGTGGCGGAAGAAGTTTCACACGATTTGATCGATAGCTTTTAAACGAGCATCGATGTCACAATATCGACGTTTCGTAACGTAGATTTTTAATAATAATTATTCCGTCTGTCTCTAAACAAGATCAAGATATCGACCGAACGATAATTATCTTATCAAGACGGGTGTAACGTATATATGTATTTTACTCAGTCAGCAATTATCGTCGAACACTTGACACGAATTACCTAATCTCGTGGATTTGAATGATTCGATCATCAATAACGTTGGTAATCGATGTTTTATGCAAAATAGTATCTAGCATAAAAAAGAAACTGCATACACCGGCCCGCATCGATGTAATGAAGGCATCAAATCGAATTTGTGTGTCAAGTAAATATTGACTATTGACAGATGTAAGATTATTAATGGGAGATACGAAACTCGAGTATAACAAATGACGTGGGTTTTATATTGAATGATCCGATATTCTGAGATATCGAGTCTGTTACAGTCTGTTCACAATCCAAGGTAAATCAGAGTTAATAAATTATAAAAGGTTGATATATGTATACTATATAGACGAAATAGGAACAACCACGTAGCGATTTGAAAAGTGTAATTTATTTAACATTAGTCCGGTCCTTGAGATCATTGAGAGTATAAAATCTAGACACAGATATACAGACGTGTACGGATACCTGGAGGTATATGCAAGGTGATTCGATTACCATAAGCTTTCGCAAGCCGCTGTTATGAGCCCCCGACTACAACGGGATATAAATTCGTTATCCTGGTTCGGATATTACAACGATCAGGAAAAAAATATACCCCATATTTGTAAATATCTTGAAATTTCTTATACAAATGGGAAGATAATTGATACAAATCCTGGTGATTGAAATGAAATTATTATAAAACATTTTTAAATTTCATATTTGTGTCTTAATAGTTAATATTGAAAAAACATACCGAGTTTTCAATCATTAAGTATATCTCAATATCGACACGGTTCTATTAAATTTATGAAACTGTTTTGGAGATTCAAACCACACTATGATTCTTTTTTAGTTTTCAGTGAGAAACGGTATTTCAGTCAATTATCAACGGTCCATCCGATTAAAAGCGTGAAATTATCATTTATTGGTTCATTCTGCAATATTTTATGATCCGATTCGGCAATTATTGCAGTAAAAACTCATTTTTAGATGAAATTATCATGAATTTTTATATCATATGAGTATTCGGCCGAATTTTCAAAACATTCCGTATATAAAATTTATTATAATCTTGGGTATGAAATTTCCAAATGATTTTTAATTTTCAAAACTGTTATATGAATATCGAAATATTGAAAAAGTTGGATTTTAATGTACAAAATCGGTTCACATAGACTTGTATGTATTCCGTTGAGTGGACGCAATAAGTAAAGAAGTAAGAAGCGGTCCTATAGAAATAACATAAAATGAAATAAAAAGATTAATGAGATTGTTAAATTTTATGATTTGCCCCACTTGGTAGAATTCAGCCTCCCTCAAGGCGTCGTAACGCGGAGTAGGTATTACGAGTCAGTCAATTTCATCCAGGGCCTTCCGAATTGCAGTGTATTATAATAAATATAGGTTCGATAATTGTGTCACGAATGAAATAACAACAACAACAACAATAATAATAACAACGATAATGATAATGGAGGTATAAATGTTTTCATTAATTTATACAATTTCACCGTTGCATATTCGATTTTAATTGCCGGTCGATAGCATCGATAGATCGCCTAGATTGATCATGAATAATTTACAACACGAGGATATATTCTTAGTTGGTCAAGTACAGCGAAAAAGTCAACGTATCGATTATTAGAATCCGGTTATTGATAGAAACAAGCATCAAATAAACCTGTCCAATTACTCAACGATGTAATTGCTCGGTAATATCGATTCTAGAATGATTATCGATTTCAAGAATATTCCTCTATACGCATCGTGATGAGAATAAAAAAATCCTACAATGACCATGTGCAGATGTAGGTATTGGTAAATGGAGTATGAAAAGAAAAAAAACTGTACGAATTTTTATTGCACAATTGACCGGGTCCTTCAGACGTTAATAATTATATTCCCTCCCTGTTTCTGAGGAACGTAGTGTCCGTTTTTTTTCTCTCATATAATCCCTCCTTCTTCGGATCTTGAAGAAGAAAAAGAAAAAAAAAACAACGATACGTAGGTATCGGTCCTTTATACTTTCTAAGAATCAAGTTTATCCTTCATGTCCAGGTTGTTATTAGTCTCCGATCTGGTTAATTAATTTCACAGTTTTCAAGACGAATGATCTTGAATAGTAAAATTTCAAAAAATAAATAAAAATGTGTATCTTCGTCAACTTGACGAATGGTTGAGAATGAAAGAAGCATTATCTTTCTCACCTAATGAGTGAATGTATTATCATTTCCTATTTATCTATATAATCCCTACAGGCATTGAAGAAGATGGATAAATATAAAATCCTACGTATATTTTATATCCTCAGATTACAGTCTGTTTAAATTGCTACATACGTGACATTTGATTCAAGGAAACCTCTTGCTAAGTGGCTTATGCCACTTGCAGAGTGTAGTAATCGGTTACTCTTATACCATAACAATCTACCCAATACCATCTATACCCTCAAGCTCGTTAAAATGGAATAAAACTCTCAGTCTACGTAACTATCATCGTTATTATTGTTACGATGAAAGATTTTGAGCTTCAAATTCAAACTAAACGAATCAATGGACACAATAGAGGATATTGGACGAAATGTTTGTCAATATGATTACCTCGTCGTTGAATAATCGCCTGAACGGATCTCTGCCATATCGAATGATACCATTGGCGTTAACTAAATCCGAGCACTCTTTCAAAGTCACTGTTCTACGTCTTTCGATCAAACATTCCTCTTCCATGATGCTGATCTGTCCGACCGGTTGCTTGATGGGCTTCTTACAATTGGCCATCGTGTCACCGATTTGTATCCTCTTCTTGTGAATATCGTGGATTGATACGGTGTCAGTTGAATACCGGGTTGTGCAAAATAGTCGATATTATATGATTAGCCTGATCATTTTGTACGCAATCACTGAATCGATTCTTGGTCTTATTCTCCGACGAATCATCGAACTCGATAATATGGGTCACCGTGTGCGCTATTGGGGACAGATAAACAGCTGAATAGCGTCAACGTCGCGTATAGCAAAAGACTGAATGAAAAATATGTGTGTATCTGCATCGCGGCATAGCCTTACCAGAACGTCGGTTATAGGTCCTCGTACATAAATGTAAGTGTTCGACATCGGATCTAGATTGTGTGGGGATAGACAACCTTTCACTTTTTGACAGCAAACCACGACCTGCTACGCTCGTAATCTTGCTCACATTTCATTTCAATATACGATACGTAACGTGGATATATTGTGATTGTGTGTCGGAATGGGAGAAACAAATGTATGTTATAATGACGAATTTAGAACACTCGATTAAAAATCGATATACGGTTATTATTGCGATCGGTTCCTGATGCCAAGATCATTGCTTGCTATTCTAGTCATTTTTTCCCTTCTTCTTCTTCTTCTTCTTCTTCTTCTTCTGTATTTCTAATCATTTTTTCCCTTCTTCTTCTTTTTCCTCTGTATTACTAGTCATTTTTTCCCTTCCTCCTCTTCTTCTTCTTCTTCTTCTTCTGTATTTCTAATCATTTTTTCCCTTCTTCTTCAATTTCTTCTGTACTTTTAGTCATTTTCGTGTTTCGAATTAGACGATCTTCTCCTGCATGATTCGTATTTTCTGCGCCGGTTGTATTCGTCGATCCATATAATGGAAAGAGAGAGATAAAGGTATGATAATGCGCGTGCGCCCCCCTAGGTTGACGGTGCCCTGCATCCCTGGTTTGGTCAACACAAATCGTACGATGCGAGACGTTGGTATTGTTTTTTGATTGAATTTCCTCGCCCTCTGTAACTGACCCAGAGACCGCTTTATTACGAGCTAATTATCCGAGTGTTTGAAGGATTGTATCGAGTCAAGGTTAGTACGAAATAATTTCAGTCACGTAAGTAGAGGCAGAGAGAGACAGGTAGGTGGGCAGGTAGCATGATGCAGCATCGGGTAAGAGTACCTAATTACGTGTCGAAATACATACAAAAAAAAATCAAGTATAATTTAATATCCCCGGAGATTTTTCGAGGGTCGTCTGTGCGGATTTTTCCTTCAATCATAACTTAATTTACCCTCATTCCGCTTGTGGTTGGTACAATATCGCGACACACTATAGGTGAATATTTTCACACGCTGTCCGAACCTGCACGATGTAATTATCGGCTCCCTGCAAACCCGATACTCGACCTACTTAAGGTGTTACACCTCATGATCCGAGAAAATAACCGATCTCATTTATATTGTTGTACAATTCCTCCAGATGTGGTTAGCCGCGGTGCTCCTCTGCTCCGGGCTACGTTTGACCCAGGCCTACAACGTCCCCTGCACCTTCAACACCATGTGTCTCTGCTGGGTCCAGGACGACTCCGAGTACACCCAGATGGACATAAGCTGCATGGGCGTCCCTTTCGCGAGATTTCCTGGTAAGTCGCTCCTCGAGTCCAGGGCGATCGTGACTCGAAAAAAATTTCAGAAATTCCAGTCCAATACGTGGCTCAGCTGGACGTGGTGGGGTCCGGAATGCAGGTGCTAGAGAACGAGGCTCTGGTCAGCTCGTACGTGGAAGCCTTGGGGCTAATGAGCAACCGATTAATGCTCGTGGGAGAAAAATCGCTATCGTAAGCAGTCCGAGCTCCGATTGCATGTGATGCAGGTTTAGGTAACGCCCTAACATCGTTTCCGTCGACAGGGGAGTAGCGGACCACCTGAGATCTCTGGACCTGAGTTACAACTTTTTCGCGAAGGTGCCGTTGAAAGCGTTCCAGAATTTGAAGAAACTCACCTGGCTGAACATGCACAGGTAATTAGAGGCCCGTTTGATCGATCGGTACGAAAAGGCAGTCGCTGTCATCGTTAAAAATGAGCTCGACTCCACCGTCTCATTAAGTATCACGTTTGAGCGATATATTATCATCAGGGAAGCTAATGATGCTGTTTTGACGATCGGTTGATGACTGGGTGCCCAACGAGAGATGAATAGACCCGGTTAAATTGAATAGCGTACATGAAATTGAATTAGCGGATAGATTACGACAGTGATTACGCGCCTTTCGGTTCGATCGTGTTACAGCAATTACCTGACCAGTCTGGAAGGCAATTGGGGCCACTTGCCGAACACTCTGACCAACGTCTTCTTCGGCGACAACTCAATCTCCGATCTACCCGACAATTTCAAGTCGTTCAAGTCTCTGGTTTGGCTCAATTTGGACAACAACAACGTTCGTTACCTCGAAGAGTCCTCTCTACCGCCCAACCTGCAGACCCTCAGCGTCAACAACAACCTGATCAGGGAGTTTCCCGAGGGCATCGGCGCCCTGAAGGACCTCACGTGGCTCTACCTGAGGGGAAACGACATCCGGATCCTGGTTCTACCCAGGTTCCAGAGCTCGAAGCTCGAGCTCATCGACGTCAGCGACAACTCGATAAGCGGCATAAAAGAAGTGGATGGAAACTACAGCCTCCAGGTCAGGGACTTGAACCTGGCGAGCAACAAGCTGTCGACCATCCCCGACCGGATGTTCGCGAACATCAACGTCCGCAGGTTGTATCTGTCCTCGAACGACATAGGCAGCATGAAACCCGCCGCGTTCGAGGGGCTGGAGCACACCCTGGAGTATCTCAACCTGGAGAACAACAATCTGGCAGCGGTTCCAGAGGCGGTCTACCCGATGAACAAGATAACCTACCTGTACCTGGCCAACAACAAGATATCGAACGTGTCCGAAGAGAGTTTTGTCCAGTTCAGCGACACCCTGAGGGCGCTCTCGATAGCCACGAACAATCTGAAGTACGTGCCTGTCGCGGCTTTGGCAAAGTGCAACAAGCTCCTACACCTGAACCTCGGATACAACAACATATTCTCGATAGAGCCAGGGGACTTCGAGTGGGCTCACAACCTCGAGATTCTTCTCCTCAGGAACAACATGCTGACCAAATTGAAGCCCGGAACGTTCGAGGGCGCGAGGAGGCTGAAGGAGCTGAGCCTGTCGTTCAATCACATAACGGAATTGGACGACGACGCGTTCCTCGGGATCGAGGAGAGTCTGGAGATCCTCGAGCTCAGCTTCGCGTTCGCCATGGACGTTTTTCCACGCCACGCTCTGAAGCCGTTGAAGAACCTGCTGTGGATGGTTCTGGACAATAATAACTTCCAGGTACTCGACACCACGGCCTTCTACCCCTTCCAGAAGCTCAGGTACGTCAACCTCGAGTCAAACAGGCTGCAGTACCTGCCCGAGCAGATCATCCACTCCTCCATTCATACCGAGCTCCGGGACGTCAAGCTCGGGTACAACTTCCTGGAGAGCATACCCTCGAACACCTTTCACAACCTGACGGAGTTGAGGTCGATCGATTTTTCCGGCAACCGGATCCACTTCCTGACCCCGTCGACGATAAGCTCGTGTCCCAAACTGGTGACGGTATCGTTGGCTCAGAACAAGATCGTGCACCTGAGTCCTGGGACCTTCAGCCAGCTGGAAAGCCTCCAGTTCCTCCATCTCGAGTTCAACTACCTCGCTAAGCTGAACCTGGACGCTGTCTTCGACAGTGGAAACGACGATTTCACCCTCAACGTGTCGTTCAACGCGATCAACACGATAATCCCAGGGTTTCTGCCCACCCTGAAGCACCTCGACCTCAGCTTCAACAACGTCACTTCACTCCCGGGCTCCGTGTTCCTCAGCACTCCGAATCTCCGCACCCTGGACCTACGCAGCAACTACATAACCGTCGTCGAATCCGGGGTCTTCGTGTTGAAGAGCCTGGAGTACCTGAACCTGAAGAACAACAAGATCGAGGTGCTGAGCAAGCAGGCCTTCTACGGACTGGAGACCCTGCAGCAGCTCGATCTAAGCGGGAATGGAATAACCCAGCTGATGATGGAGCAGTTCAGGAACCTGAAGAAGCTCAGGGTGCTGAACCTCTCGAGAAACAAGATCCGGTCTCTGCCTCGGGACGTGTTCGAGGGCGCCCACATCGAGATACTCGACCTGAGCCACAACAGATTCTACGTAGTTCCTTCCACCTCGTTCGCGGAGGTCGGTTACACCCTCCGGGACCTGGATCTCGGGAATAATTTCATCGATCATCTCGACTCGGCCTCGTTCCCGACGTCCTTGCTGACCTCCTTGAACCTCGCTCACAACAGACTGACGATACTGCCGGACAATTCGTTCGTCGCTTTGGGGAAACTGCTGGCGTTGAACGTGTCTTACAACAGTCTTCAGGCCAATTTCAAAGAACTTTTCCACTACTTGCCGGACTTGAGGCAATTGTACCTCGCGAACTGCGGACTGAAGGAGGTACCGATTCTACCAATGGCGAATTTGAGTCTGCTTGACTTGTCGCTGAACGAGATAAAGGACGTTTCTAACGAGGATTTCGAGTCACTTAGAGAACTGAAAACCCTTTATCTGGTGAAAAATCTACTCAGAGTTATGCCAGGGGTGAAGCTTCACTATCTGAGGGAATTGGACATCTCGGGGAATCCCATAGAGGTAATAGAAAAAGAGCGACTCACAATCTTTCAGTGTTTGATAAAATTTCATTTTCCATCCGCAGGATCTGACCAAAGAAATGTTCTCCGGTTACCCTCGTCTGGAAAAATTGAACATAAAAAATTTGGACGGAGTCAAATCGGTGGACAGGGACGCTCTGAGTCAGTTGAAGTACTTGAAGTACCTGCAAGTCCAGACGTGGCTCCAAGCCGAGGGTTTCCACTTGCGTTACTTGGTCAATGGTCTGCCATTGAAAGTGGTTGAGATAGAGATAAAGGAGGACTCGCTGAAGAATCAGATAGAGAACGCGTTCTCCAAACAACTTAAAGAGCTGACGATCACCGGAAGTCACCTCGAAAATGTCGCCTCCGAAGCGTTCTCGACCATCGAAGGCGGCGAGCTTATACTGAGGATCAAAAACACGAGGGTTCAGAGGTTCCAATCCGACATTTTCATGTCTCTGACCAAAAGACTGTCCCAATTGACGCTCGACCTGAGGGACAATCACATAAATGAACTCAGTCCGTCGATCATTTATGGAAATTTGTCGTGGGAAGCTGTTGGCACTAACATGGTTGCTGGTGGGTATAAATTCTAATTCAGTTTTTTCATCATATCTCGACAACCGTTGATCTTATCGTCGCAAAGGCCATTACAAAAAATGAAGTTTATTAAATTTTCTACAACAATGGTTCAATACACTTTTTTCATATCTTGAATATTTTTTGTGTAATACAGAGCTGAAGGAATCCATATTTGTATAGAACCTTGTCACAATTATGTACGTATTCGCTGTTGTATCGGAGAAAAACTATCCAAGCTACGAGAAAAATGTACCGAACCTTTGTTGTAGAGAATTTGATAAGCTTCATTTTTTGTAATAACCTCCGTGACGATAGGATCAATAGTTGTCGAGATATGACGAAAAAACTGAATTTAATTTGACTGGGCTAGAGACTGATCGTTTTTCCCTTTCCAGGTGGTCTTCAGGTCTCGGGAAATCCTTTAGAATGCGACTGTGAGATAGCATGGTTGAGCTTGTGGCTCAGAAGATGGCTTCGAGAGTCGAGGCAGATCCATACCGCGTCTCAATCCGACGCTAGACAGCTTAGAACAATCGCTGGAAGAGCTGTGTGCACCGAAACGAAGCCGTCGTACTCGTCAGACAAGGTCTTGCTCACCCTTGGAACACCTCATACCGCTTGTCAGGCGTCTGCCCTGAGCTCCGGACACTATCAGCACGGAGGGCCTATGCACTGGTTCATGGGATTGTTGACGATACTGTTATTAGCTCGCGTTAATCTGTTGTGCTAATGACAATTGACGCGTCTTTTGTGATAATAATTATTAAAAATGGGGCAATTTTCTTTTTTAATTAGTCATTATTTATCGATTTATTGATTTATTTATTGTATTATAGAATATGTTTGGATCCTAATCTGAAGCACAAATAATTCATAAGTCAACGAATAAGCTGGTTTTTAGTGAGATTTAGAATAGATGGTGAGGAGGTGTTGATAATGATCTTTTAAATACATATCAAATTTATTAATAAAAAGGAGAAAGACGAAAACACGTGTGACTAATTGTCCTCACATTCAATGATCGAAGCCTTTCTCATAGTGTTTCTCGAGGTTCTGGCTGGAGTCCTCTGTATCTTCGAAACGGTGAATCGGACACAAAAAACTGTCATTATTAATTTTGAAGAGAATTTTAGGAGCTCTAAAGTTAGTCCAGATCAATTTTCTCTTCGGAGCTACCGCAAGCGAGATATCAACGATACAGCAAAAACCACATAATCCACTTCACTTTGGGTTTTTTCATTCTTCGAGCCTGTATATCTTCGAAATCGCTAGGTGTACACGAAAAACTTGTCAAATCTTTTTTGTGGAGAATTTGACGAGCTTCAAAATCAGTCTTGTGCATTTTTCACCTAGTAGTAGCCGGAAGCGAGATATCAATGAAACAATAAAATCCATATATTCCATATATTCCACTTCACTTCGGGTTTCATTCTTTGAGCCTGTATATCTTCGAAATCGCTAGGTGTAGCCAAAAAGCTGTTGAAATCTTTTTTGTGGAGAATTTGACGAGCTTCAAAATCAGTCATACGCATTTTTCACCTAGTAGTAGCCGGAAGTGAGATATCGGTGAAAAAAGAGTGCAATGCAGGAGGAGGAAAGCCTAATTGGCAAGTATTGCATTAAAGTTCTTGAAGAATATCATTTTCACTACCTGGGATGATAGAAAGAGGAAAAGTCGGATCAGTATAAAATCGTGCACGATCTGACCCTATTTTCCATAGAAGGTAATATAGAGAGAGGTTCTGTAAAGTTGAGTTGCCTACAGAAGGCCGCCTTTATCCGCACTCCGACTTTCATCGTCAGCCATACGTTGGTGAAGGAGGTGTCTTCGATGACGTTACACTACGTCGGTAACGAAATTTTCTTCCCAAATCCTGTTCTCCAAATATCAATAATAGTGAAGAAAAAGACCAAAAAAAAAACATTATAATTATTAGCAAATGTTGTTTTTTTCACAATACCACATCAATTAAATCAACTTCATTTGCAGAAAAAAAAAAATTAGGACTTGAAAAGATCGTGAAATTGAAACGATTTTTGCAATGATTGATCCCATATTCTTGTTAATTTTTATTCATTAGTCAGTTTTTTGTTTTGTTTCGTTGTTAAGTAGTAATGAAGAATTCTAATTTGAATTCTAGAATAAAGTAAAGGGTTTTGAAATTCTGTGCTTAATATCTCGACGTCTAATATTGCTCGGGGATAATTAGCATTCTCGATCTCACCCCTCGGAAGGGTGTCTAATGATCCCGTGTTACCAGTTGCTTTTAGCCCCTGCAGGGTCGGTCTGTAACTGGCAATTATAACGCCCTAACTGACTAACCCATTCACTTACATGCTAGATTTCTCTACTAGCACTCGTACAATAATTTCTTCAATATTTATCGCAGAGAATTAATTACAGATAATCTAACAAAATTAGATAACCCTGAGGGTATAAAAAAAAATGTGATTCGAAGCTGTGAGGCTTTTTATTTTTCTGATCTCTCCGAATCAGACAGGAAACGAGTAAACGAAGAACTAGAGTGTATCGTAAAAGTACTCGGAATATCGAGCGATTGTTTATCGGCACCGTAACACGATCCAATAATGCAGGTTTTAGCCGGAGGCTTAGAGCTCTGGGTAATCATTGTAAACCCACGGTTCAACGAGCATTACAACTAGAAACATTTCGGAGAGAACCAGGACTCCCATTTCACCCTTACTCCAAGATACTTTTTACAGAAGCACTGACTTATAATTGGGGAAAACTATCTGGGGCCCTTCTAGGGCCCTGCCAGGAACGTTAAGTTTTCAGTCATCCCTAGTAGGGCTCTAGGTAGTTTTCCCCATTTGAAAGTCAATTTCTACACGAGGCCGCAACAGGGCCTCGTTTTTATGCTCCTGAAGCTTCCCGAAGATATCATGACGAGGCCCTAGCCTGGTACCAGTGAGGAATTCTCGACATTGAACTAGAAATTGAAAATGTCTATCAGATTGTAGGAAAATTTATCAATTTTAATCTCTATCTTATGATCCAGAAAATGAAATCGTGACATAGAAAAATTTGGTAAATTTATCTTACACTTTAAAGTGTCCCAATATTTGTGTTATTTTTACGTTCATATTATAACACAAATTTATGTAATTTAAGTAAGATTCAATATTCAGTTTTGACACTTTTTTCATTCAATAATGCAACAAAAAATATTGAAATGGACGTAAAATTTTTGGTGGAACTGTTTTAACACTTTATTTCATGTTTGAACAGTGTATGCAACACTTATTTGGACGTCTCAATGTTGTCCAAGTCCAAATGACATCTTTAAAATATCTTTTGGACTGAAGAAAACACTTAGAAAAAACGTGCAAAAATGTGTTGCATACGTCATCTACAGTTTATACTGTCTGGAGAAGTTTTATCTAGATATATAAAATTATTACGTCCCTTTTTTCGATACAAATTGATAAAACACACGATAATGATGATATCATTTTTTTTTTTTTGCCAAAACGTATATAAATTAGATTCAACTGTATTTCGTACCCCCAGAATCAAAGTTCGACAACTCCCGTGAAAACTCGTGGAGTACCATTCACTTTCATTTGAAAGCCAATTCACAAAAACTATTTTTTGACAATTCGCTGACTATGATTCAATAAAGAAAAGAATCGAGTTTTTCTCTTTTGTGCAATTTACAGGTAAACCAACAACGCCACGTAATTTTTACACGGGACCAATATTGCAGAAGACAAGGAGATCTACAACCTTTGTCTGGAACTTTTTTCTCTAAAGTCGATAAATAAAAAGATATCGTCGAAGTTGATCGTTTTTAATTGTTAATAATTTTTCTATCACCATAAATCGTCCCCCAGGGTAATATTAAATTTCAGGCCAGGTTCCTGGGGTGAGATAATTTCCTTCTAAATTCCAAAATCTGTTCCCTGTTCCCTGTTCCCTGTTCCCATTCCGTCTGACACAGAGCATCCGCATCGGGACACGCGAATCCAACCCAATATATGAAACCGATCCGATAGATCCGGGCAGGAGGGGTGGAAAACCGCAAAGTAATAGCTGTCGCGTTCTTACATGCGGTGTATAGACCGTGTGTGTAAAGGAGGCGGCGTGTCCCCGCCGCCACCATAGAGAAAAGCCAGCAAGAGAAGAGCCAGCCGTGGAGGGTGGAAGGAGACTGCAGAGTCGCTGGGGGTAAGCCGATTAGGGCATCACAGCACTGCTGGCTCCCGATTCCCGGTTATCCCGGTTCCTCACGGTTCTCCGAGCCTCGGCGGGGGCGGACGGACCGGAGACACATTAAAATCGCATCAAATATGCAGAACTTCGAGCAAGGCTGTCTGTGCTGCACCTGAAAAGAGCTTATTGCTTATGCCTCCTGAAGCTAATCGCGAGCTACAGTTTGAATAATTCAACGATCTACCCGCAGGGTTTGAAAATCGGTGGCTATTGTTATTTTCTGTTTTTTCTGTTTTTTCTGGGTTTTTTTTTCAGAGGCATACGGAAACGCGGCTATTACCCGATCCGGTATTAGGTAATTGGGGGGTTTAAAGTATAACCCGCAGGTGCTCGTTGTTTCCTTGTAAGAAAATTGTTTTCCTCATTTTCCGTCAAGCCTCAAGTACAACATGACAGTAATTACGATAATGAGATAAACGTATTAGAGTAGATTAGCGATTTTTTTTTTTCGTTTTCAACGGAGGGGATTTTCCGGTGTGTAATTTACCTCGCGGGCCTAATAAACGCTCTAATAATTGATACGATAATTCGCTAATTTTCTACACACGGATCCATATCGATGGTAAAATTATTACGCAGTCGATGTAGACCGCTGTTATTTTTATTGCGTGGAAAAGTGATGTTCGAATTAGCTGAGTACGAAAAATCATCGTCCGCTAGTCATTGAATTATAGAACTCTCGGGTGATAATCCGATGAGCAGATGAAAAACATTTTCACAAATCACAGGGGTGTTAGAGCAGATATATACAGAATTTACGATCACGCTTTTTGGAAGTACGCGAAACTATATCGGAGTTTATAAAAACTTTACAATAATTGTAATCAATTCTTTAGAATTACACATCGAAACAAGTTTGAATAATTATCGTGGAAACAAGCGGGTTTGGGCTGACTATGAGCAAGCATTTGAACTTCCAGATATTTATTATACCTCAGATTCTTGATCAGCTTAATCAACCAAAGAACCTTCGAGTACCAATTTTCATGAGGTTTTGAATGTTTTTAGCAATTTTTCGCAGCAAATTGGATCCGCCTTTTTTAATTTCACTGATAATCAGACTTCAGATTCGTGATCAGTGACCCAAAAAACGTTCGAGTACCAATTTTCATCAAGATAGAAATGTTTTTAGTGTTTTTGAAGCATATCGAATGAAGAAAATAAAAATTTTGCAAACCTGACTTCAGATTCGTGATCAGCTATCCAAAAAACTGTGTGGTACCAAATTTCGTTCAAATCTGTTGATCCGTTCTCAAGATATCGTCATTTTTATTGTATTTTTGGGAATTTTGTTATTGAAATAATTCGAAAAGTACCGAACCGATCTTCGCCAAAATTTAATCAGTTCTAAGTTCAGAAAAACCACGTCGATTGAGCCAAATTTTATAGAAATCCGCGCCCTCGTTCTCGAGATATCGTCCGACAAAAATTTGAGGTGATAGTTACATAACCTCAAAACGTGGAAATCTAGTGAAAACTCAACTTTTCAGTTACGAATGATTTGTCAGTTTTCCATCTCTGATGAACGATTTATCATTTCTTTCTTCTCTTCTCGCTGCCCAGTCTCGGTAAAATAATCCCTCGGCAATTGCGGTAATTGGTCGAAGGTTGTCGAGAATCTTCGTCGCCTTTTGGGGTCGAAAGGCCTCTTGTCCAATTACGAATCAATTGTTTGGCCTCCTCGCGCGGGTCCGGAGTCTCTTGTCTCTCGTCTCGCATCTCTCATCGTCTCCCACGAGACGTGGATATCCTGGGATTACCGTGGCGGACGATAGACTGTTCCGTCGAACCCATCAATTTCGTTCAATAATTAATAATCTTACTAATGACGCGGAATTGTCGATAATACCGCGGCAGTGCGATGCTCATCAAAACTCTTTTTTTTACCACACATGCATAAAAAACTCGTATTTTTTGCCCTCCTCGACGGGATGGAAGGCACAGTTTTTTTTACGGGGAAAAAAATTTGCCAGCGGGAGAAAAAACTTTGGCAGGAGGGACAAAAAAAGTCTCGATATGTGGTAGAAAATAAGATGGCATTTTGCAGAACTGGTCTTCACTATCGAATTGCAACTCGTTCTGCAAAATCGACGCCAAAATCCTTCCCTTGGTGCATAATATACTATTTTTTGTATCGTTATTAAAAGAGGATAATTCTCTTTATAATTCTATGTACTGCGTTGCACCGCACGGACACCATAGGAGGGTCGACTTATAACCGCAACCCCCGTTACGGAAGGGGGTGATAAAATATTCAGCGTGTTTTCGCACCGCGTTGCAACGCTCCGCGGTATATGGGTGAAATAGTAATTACACAATCGCACAACTACGCGGTTCGCGACTAGTCTCTGGGACTATACTTTGCCAACACCTGGTAATGGTGCATTTTGCATACATCAACGGCGAATGCGTTCAGCTAACACGTAACGATAAACTTCCTAGTCTCTTATCTCCTTTGTACAAATAAAACTACTTACTCTTTGAATTTCTTCGACTTATATAATCCTGTGATCCGATAGGACGGGAAGAAAAAATTGATTTTAACATCGTCGATTTCCTTGAAACGCCACAAACGAAAATAAATCTGTCAGCAGCCATCGAGAAATGTAGAAATTTTAATTTTCAGGGTGAAAAAGAGTCTTCGACCTTATTCGATTTTTTTTCAATTCATGAACAAAAAGACGTAGGATATCAAAAATTTGACTCGATCGATTGTTTGGGACGATAAACTGAATTAAAAAGTATTCAGAATTGTAGAAAATATTCGAGTTTTCGTAGAAAACTGTATAAAAAATGATAACTTCTACAATTTCGAATATTTTTAGACAAAATTTGGATTTTACTTTCAGAGTACTGGAATGTATCCACGAAAAAATCTAGAATCATCTGTAATCAACACTTCTTCTAGTTTTTCATATCGAAAAAATGAGAGATTATGTCTTTTCTGTACAAAACCCAAAACGCTCAAGAAATTAATAACTTCTACAGTTTTCAATATTCTCAGCTAAAATTTGGAGTCTACTTTAAATGTCCAATAAGGTACCCACGAAAAAATCTAGAAACATCTGTAATCGATACTTCTTCTAGTTTTTTATATCGAATAAATTGGGAAACTGTCTTTTTTTCTCAAAATGTTCTAATTTCCTTCAAAATCGTCGATTCAGTCACCAAACTCTTTTCCATCAAATTCTCGACTCTATAGTCAGTCGGCGTGCCCTGCGTGCCCTGCGTGCCCACGTCCGCGTCGAACCCTCTGCCCCCATCTCAACTCGTCGCATTTGTCCGTGTGTAGCGGGTAATCGGGTGGGTACAGAGCGACGGTAGAGGACGAGGCTTTCCACCCAATCGGAGGGCCGATCCCGGAGCTTTCGGGGCGGAGCTTTGAGGTATAGGAGAACCGACGCGCAGAAACCTCCGTCAAACGGCGTCTAGCCACCGTCGGCGCACCACGTCTCAAACGATCCAGAAAACATCTTTGAGAACAATACAAAGAAAAAAAAAAAAGAAAGAAAAAACAGTGAAAGTGATACAATTTTGATTTCTCCCAGTTTTAATACTAAAACTGTCCAGGAGAGAGAGAGACAACGTCCGACTAGCTTCCAAATTTCTGTAACACCGCAGAAATTATTTGAGAAGCGTCATGGCGATTGACAACGACGACTCAGATTAATCGACGAGACGATACGCAATCATGCTGCACAGCACCTTGCCGCGCGCCTTCGCGACCCCGGGTCTCAAGTACCTGGGCGGCTACTACGGCGAAGATGCCCTTTCCTATCCGGTACCCGGCTCGTTATACCCGGAGGAGCACTTCTACCCGAGGATATCGAGCGATCACCACGCTTTCCCGGCGTGGCACGCGGTCCAGCGACCCGCGTCGCCCTGTCCTCTCGACCTCTCGGTGAAACCGACGAGGCTGCGGCCTGACGTCGTCGATGTCGAAGACCCTGGGAGGCCCGAAGATGAGGAAGAAGAGGCGCCCGGGGGATACAAGCTCCTGATGACCCCGCAGCACCACCTCCACGCGCCCATGACCCCGCCGAGCACCCCGTCGCCCCCCCAGTGCCCCAGGAAACGGGCCAGGGAGGATACGTCCTCGAAACCGTCAACGGAAGGCGGGAAGCTGCCGAGAGGGAAGAAGAAGCACGCGAGGAGGCTCAAGTTCGACGAGGACACGAGCTCCCCGGTTTCCGGGACGGTGATCCTGGGCCCCGACGAGGCCGTCGTCACCGGGGACATCGACCCGGCGTTCAATGTGGTCGAGGTAACGGAAGAGGCCCGCGCGGAGCTCGCCAAGATCGAGAACCGGCTCGGGCCCTACCAATGCAGACTCTGCAGACAGCTGCACGAGGACGCGTTCCAGCTGGCGCAGCACAGGTGCTCGAGGATCGCCCACGTGGAGTATAGGTGCCCGGAGTGCGACAAGCGGTTCTCCTGCCCGGCGAACCTCGCCTCCCACAGGAGGTGGCACAAGCCGAGGGTCCCGGTGGGAGAGACGTCGTCGACGGTACAGCCAGCGGATTTTCTCTGCTCCAGGTGCGACGCCAAGTTCAGCAGACAGGCGGCCCTCAGGAAGCACGTAGCCTCGCAGCACCAGGACGCTGGAAGCACAGGGAGCACAGGGAGCGGTGGAAGCACGGCGAGCTCTTCGAGCCAGCTCGCCGTGTCGCCACTGACAGTCGAGGTCGCGCCCTGACACCAATTTCCCGCGAGACCTCTGCCGAGGAGGCCTGGACCCTATTGGAGATTCGGTCTCGACCTCATGTGAAGATAACGAGGGGGTCAGAGTCGTGAGTACAAAATCAAAAGATAAATTGTACATTTTTGGATAATTAGATGGTATAGGGTATAGGGAGAGGGGCCATTCACTCAACAAATCACCTCAAATCAGAGAAAGAATCGCTTTGAAATTTGCTAGAAATCTTCCAAGTCGGTGGGAATCAGCTGGTATTCCACGAAATGACTTTCAAATAATCTAAAATCAGAAACTAGACATGAAATCGTAAGGAAATGAGCTGAAGTCATATGAAATCACAGAATCGATTGTACACGCTGAAAGTTTGAGCGAGTAGCCCCTAGTTGTGGGGTGTTGGTATGTACAGCGTGAGGGTAGGTCAGTGGTAGTGTCAGTGTGGTCGGTATGTATTTTATTTTCATCATTAACACGCTCACGACAGTTAAATTCATTGTTGATTCGATGAGATTCAACGGTCATACAGCTAACGATATCAAAGATAATTAAGAGAGTCGATCGATGGTCGTTCATTCATCTAGTCTGAAAGTTAGGATAGTAACCGGATTCTAGTCAGGATAATCTAGTCGTCTAGAGTTAAGTGGATAATCGTAATAATAATTAATGCTGTGTAATGACGTCGAGCCAAATTGACTTACAATTAAATCTAGTCAGGGTAGAATTCTAGTCGAGAAAACGTTAATTATTTACGGTGAAATGGTTAACGAACCGCGAGTCTGTTTTCTAGTCAGGAAAATAGTCATTATCCTAGTCGTAAGGATATTCTTCGTTCTATTATTCAGTCATAGAAGGATCGAAGAGTGTCACATAATTTTCTAGTCAAGATTCTAAGATTGGACGTGTCATGAGATTAAAAAACGTTTTCTCATGCTCGACGATGACGTATCTGGTCAAAGATACGAATTTCTAGTCCCTGAATGAGAAAATTTTATCCTCATGTTTCAATGTATAATTAGAATTAAAACTCAATTCTTGATGTAAAAAAAAAAAATCTAGTCATGTTACTTTGGGAAGTAATGCAATTAGATCTAGTCGCTATATTGTAAGAATGTATCATAGTACCTAGTCAACTCCGGAAAGGCATTAGACTTTGTTCAGATTAGTATGTAAGCTGTCTCATATGCTTTAATTTTAAGTTTAGAATTTAGATGACTGACCTACCACGACGAAAACTTGAGTAATAATAAGGGAAACTATTTGTTAATATTAATACATAATATTAGCATAAGTATATAATGTAATAAGGCACATGAATTGTGAATATTCGTTAACGTAAGAACTTTGAAGAAGAAAAAAAAACGTTCTATTTTATCTATATTTTAAGATTGAAGGAAAAATTGTTTAATATTTCATTGTACATAATATAATATAATATATACAATTATTGGTAATAATTAAATGTATAAATGTATAATAAAAAACATATAAATCGTCTTTATAACTCCCAAAATATCTGATTATAATTGTTAATTTATAAGGACTGTAATTAACCATCAAACATAATTGTACACTTTATTTGTACATACATATCGCAGTTTTGAATTGATAAATAAAGATCGTCAAATGAAAAAAAAAAAAAAAAAAAAAAAAAACGCTGATTTTGAGTGAATATAAAAAATCCTTATCCCTAAATTTGTTATCGTCAAGATAAATTGATTTTATCGATATACAGTCTCTCTGGTTTTTTATTTATTCCAGTTAAAAACGTGTCTTAAGAGGAGGGAAAAATTCCTATTTCCAAAAGCCAGTAAATTTCAGTGGCCAGACTCTCCGTCTGACTTGATAAAGTATTACAAGATTTCCACTGGCCATGACTGAATACCCATTGTGCAGGGGATCAGGCGTCCCATTCGTATTATGATGTTAACAGATCCGCGACCGGACCGTAATCTTGACGGTGCTTTTGTGCTCTGGACGAGAAGCGATGTGGTCATGTTTCTTTACTTTTCGAAAAAGGCTTCTTTTTTGGGAGAAAAATTGGAATGATCTTTTAATTCCTGTCGCTTCTCCTCCGCTTCTGTTACACCGAACCGGGGTTTTACCAGACGCCTCGACTTCTCGACCTTTCGACAAAGGCATCGAGAATCTACTTAGCCCCCGGAGCTTTATATTTCGTTCTCCCAGCGGACCAGACGCCTCTGCCCTGAGCCGGCACTAGAAGAAGCAATTTTTCAATTTTCTCCCCCGACTTTGTCATCCTCGCTTTTGCTATTCTCGACGAAATAGAATTTTAGACTCAAGTGGCAGGACTCCGGACCCTCGAAGCGACGTGTGGAGTAGAGAAATAAAAATGACGACAAGAATTGGAAATTCTTCTTCTTATCCTCAGAATTTGAATCCACAAAATTTAACGGTGAAATCAACTGACCACCCCCTAAACGATAGCGTGTCTGGTCTTCGCCCTCGAAACACCCTGGGGGAAACAGAACCGAAGCTAACGATCACAAAACGCCCCTAAATGACCGGAACAAGACGAGGAGGAGGAGGGGAGTAGAAAACATAGAACATAGATAAGCGATGATCGAACGAGTTGAGGTAGAATCGATCCCAGAGTTTAGAAACATTATTTTTCTCTTCTTCAGCACGTTTCGCGGTCCAAGATGTGGTGGAGATAAAATGTATGATCCGTTGCGGGTATTTGAGAGATGGACAAACAGCTTTTATCACTCGGCAAACAGTGAGAAATACAATATCGCTTCGATCCTAACACCAACATTGAACAATATAAAATATCGCAAGGATGATGATAATAATAAAGTGTAAAAAGCTTTCTTCTGATGTGCAGCATTTATTTCGAGGGATGAGCCAGAGGAAAAAAAAATACTTTCTCAGACTTGATTCTTCTATCGATAGAAATGGCAAATAATTGACATAATCAATAATTTTATTGCTTGAAACTGAAGTAAAATTTAAAGATTGAGAATAAGATTTGATTGATAATCGTTGTTCCTTATTTCGGTAAATTGAGACACAGGTATTCGGTAGCTGTGGAGAATTCGATCAAATTTTCCCTCTAGCCCTCGACAAAGTGTCAAGAGCGTCTTGATCGTCGATGTGGAGTAATCAAAATGCCACTCACACACACACACACACATGGACATACAGACACACACGTTACTGGGAGAATGTGATAAATTGATGAGAAAAGAATTCCTGAGTATAATGGAAGAATGCCACACAGTGGCGTAAGGTTTTTCCACTTCTTTTTCCATCATAATTAACACAAAAAAGTGGCACATATTTGGTATCTGTTCTATACAGCAAAAACTACCACGTGCAATCTCACTCAGTGCAGAACTGAATAATTAATTATTCAGAATTATTCCATGATAGAAGAAGAAGAAGAAGAAGAAGAAGAAGAAGAATGTCGAGGAAAAGTGGACTAGGAATGTAATTAAAATAGGTACGACATTAGAGTTTCTGCATCATGCTTCGAATAATGAACAGTTTTATACCTACAGTAATTTCAAGTAGTAATCTATAAACAGTAATTTCTGTGAGCAGAAAAAGATGTTCGTGTGAATCTTGAAAAAAAAGAAAATTTTCAGTCAGACTGTAATAACTTTTTTGGGTATGACTTTGAATTTTTGGGTATGTATACCTGATCCCCGCGGTTTATGGCAAGTACCTGAGGTTTCTGTTTTTCCGGAAAAATAACCGATCGGGACCCGGAAGAGTCCCTCGAAGTTAATTAACCACTGATGGTCGTGATCGAATACAATCATACCTGAAGACCCTGTAGAGAAGACAATCGAGGGGTAAAAAGCACGTGTATTGCAACGGTCGTCCGGGCGGAGTACCTGAAACGTTGGTGTTTCCCCAATTTCATCGAAATGTACATTCCTTTATGAGGAAAGGGAAACCTACTGGCGGTCACATCACAGCGATTTCAGTTTCTGCCAGAAAGGCGAAGAGTGCGGTTCAAGATGGACGAGAGAGCGCTGATCATCGAGATCCAAAAATATAATATACTGTACAACGTGTTTCATGCCAGATACTGGGAGAAAAAGGAGAGGAACAAGGCCTGGGTGAAGATAAGCGCCAAGCTGGGTGTCCCAAGTGAGAAACATTTATGATTCGTGATTCAACAAATTCTGCATATTGTCGTAAGTTTGCAGACAAACGGTTGATTGGTTGATTACGTCTCTCGACGTTCCGTTTTCTTCGAAAAGCAATTTTTCACCATGTGAATGAGGGAAGCTGCAGAGAAAGAACAATCCTGTGACAAGTTATGGTCAGTTATCGAAACTTAGCGACAATCTAGTCACTCTTTTGCTGATAGTTCGGTCCAAAAATATTTTGTTTGGGATTCCCTCATTCATACGATGAAGGATCGCTCTCCGAAGGAAATGAGATGTCGAGATACATAATCGGATCAACCGTAACAAGCGCTCATTAGGGTTTCCGTCTCGCGTCGAACCTGGGGATGGTGAATAAGACGATTCTTCATTTTTCAGCAACTGAATGTAGCCAGATATGGAGCAGGTTGAGGAACATGTTCTCGGTGTACTTGATGAGAAGAAGACAGCAGAGAATCAAACATCCGGATATGAGGATGAGACCGTGGAAGTACGAGAGAGAGATGGCCTTTGTTTTGCCATTTTTGAAAGGTGGACTGTGAGTATCCGTCGATTCGCTGATCAACTCAATATTGACTATTTTTTCTCCATTGTTGTATGTTTTAGAACGTCGGAGGATTTGGCCCCAGGCATATTGACGGACGACAGCATCGAGCCAGGGGATTCTAGGGTGTCAGAGGAAGAGACAGTTCAGCACGTCTCTTCGGTACCCGCAGAGCTGGAGGTCCAAGAGATCGATGAAATCGACACGAAACCCGAGATAAATTCTGTATCCGAAGGAACGGTCGAAATTATGGACCTGAGCAACGCGAATCACGGACAACCTCGGGAGGAAAATATCCAATACAATAATCACCATCAGCCTTCTCAGGTCGACGAGGTGGACATGTTCTATCTGAGCATCGCGAAGACCGTGAAGAAGCTGCCTCCGGTCGAACAGGCCAAATTGAGAATGACGATTTGCAATATCGTGTCCGAAGCCGAGATACGTCAGGCGGAACTCAATAATTACTTCAAACTCCCGTCATCGCGACTTGCGATCACTTCAATGGCCAATTATTACAATAATTGATACACAGTCTGTAATTAAGTTTCTTTTTTAAGCTCAGATTTCTTCTTCACGCAACGACTGGGCGAAATCTGTTCATTTTTTGGGCGTTCGTCGTCGACTATATTGACCCCAAGTTCGCCAATTTTTCATAGATTCGCCCGAAAAATACACCCAGGTGGGCGATACTCGCGGGGCGACGAGAGGCAGGATTACTGCCAAGCTAATCGTCCGATTGACTTGAAATTTGGAGGGAATATTCCCAACAGGATTATCTCCGACGCGGAGCAGGATTTTTCTGATCTGTACATCCGTTAATTAATTATACATTTTTTAATACGCGTTTCGAGCCTTGAAAATCAGGAAATATACACAAAAACGTGACATTTTCACAATTTAAAACGGAATAATCCTAGTGGGAATATTCCATTCAAATTTCAAGACAATCGGACGATCAGCATGGCAGCTAGGAATCCTGCCTCCCATCGCGTCACGAGTATCGCTTATCTGGGTATTTTCAGAGCAAATTATGTATCAAAAATTGGTAAACTTGGGGTCAATATAGTCGACGATGAATCCCCAAAAAATGAACCAATTTCACTCAGTCGTTGCGTGCAGGAAAAAAATTCTGCCATTTGTGTTAATTTTAGACTTCCTAGGGGTGCTGTGACCCCATAAAGTTACTGATAAAACAATTCGCGCTCGTTTATATAATAGTGATAAATTTATATGAATGAAAACTAATCGTTTAATAATCAGAGCAGTTCGCTAAGAATTTATTTTCTTATTGTTATTAGTGTTTAATAGTTTATGTGACACAAATGTATATTGAAAAGATGATCTCTAAAACACTTTTCTTTAAATTCCATATGTTATTGAACTTATATTGTAATTAATTTTCTGAATGAAATCGCAGAGCTGATGTTCCTTATTATTATTATTATTATCATTATTCTCTTTTATCGGGAGTAGAGCATTTTCAGTAGAGTAGCTTTTCAAAGAGCATGATTATTTTTCGCGTTGAATTAAAGAAATGTATTTCAATCTGTCCACGGCATGGCGTAGAGAACGCGGGGGGCATTCACGTGAGATCAGCTTTGCCGGAGTATAAAAGTATCAAAGCACATACACAGACACGAGGGTAAGAAGAAGAAGGGAGAGAAGTAGCGGTACTATCTTATAAATCCGGGCTCCCAAATACGTGGATTCGATGTGTGTCGTTCGGTTGTCCGTAGGTAATTCCCCTCGCGCTTTGATATCTTACTCCTTGGTCGTCGCGTCGTCCCCGGGTCCATCGTTCCTCGCAAAGATTCACCCCCGCACAAAGAGGGAAAAATAAATATTACCGTAATCCCAGACACATTTCTGGTGGAATAAACGGGACAAAGAAAGACCTGGGTATTCCATTTTTGTTAATTCCACTCTTTCTCCTATACGATCGAGATCAAGGAAAGCGTGGAAAATTTTCCAGGACTCAATTCGAAAACAGAAGCTTTTCAGCTCCCTTATTTCCTGAGTACGGATGTTGTCGTTTCTACAGAGAAGACTGTCCACGCTCGCTCGCTCCGAGTACGAGAGAGTCGTTTTGTATTTCCGGTCGAGTTAACATCGGACGGACCGGAGCGGACCACCCGCTGCGCGGAAAACAACCCCTCAAAGGAAACCGCGTACGATATTATATTAACAATGAGAGAGAACTCTGTTTCTCTAACGATGTGGTCAGTTTGCGAATACACTCTGGCGAACTCTAAGGTGCAAATCGAGACACGAGTTTCTCTCTTTTGCAGGGAAAGTTTTTCGACACCTTAGTGCCGTCTCTGGCCATACATTGCTCCCTTAGTGGCCAGAAACGGTACAAAAGGTAAAAACACGCTTGAACCTTTGAATAAATTGGGTTTGGAAGCAATCGATGATTGGAAAACTGTATCCTAGACTCTCTTCAATCCATATTTATGATAGTGATCCAATATTTTGATGAAATATAAGCATCAGAAATAAGTTGATCGACCTTTAAGAACTGGCCACGAATGGTGGGGCGGCCCAAAACGGTGCTTCTACCCTAATTCAATCACCGTAAAGCAAATCCAATATGCCGGTGAAAAGTTCTAAGAAGGTCCAATTTCGATTAAAAATGATATCCAAAAACGGCAGATTCGTGGGATCCATTTTCCTGGCAGGAAATCTGAAAGTATTCGGATTTTCTACGATTTTTTTCATCATTTTCTTCTTTATCCGAATGGGACTTTTTCACGGTACAAAATACACATTTACGTCCTATTCTTAGACTCTAATAATATTTCATTATAAGTTTACAACACCTAAAATCTACATTATTATACGAATTTTTCACGAACAATCTTCTACAGATTTTCCATCTCCGAATCGGATATCGAGCAGAGCGAAGGTGTCGAGATATTTTCGAGGTATTCTTCTTCGCTGCCACCGGAAGATTGCGAAGTTGGGAAAAATCTAGGACTCGAAGACGTTTCGTAGCTCCTCTGAGAACTGGAGCTGCTGTTTCGAACCTGACAATAATTCTGTTATCAAATTTCGTTCTAATCAATCGTGATACATTTAAACTAACACTAAATATGAAACGATTTGAGTATACTTGGACTACTATTTTTCTGGAGTTCTCAATTGATACGCAGCCTTTTACAAATCTTTGATTATCCGAAAAAACTAATTTCCACCTACTTTTCAGATTTCAAAATGTAACCGGCGATGAAATATTTTTGATATATCATGAACGATTCCACGTGAGCTTTTTTAGGTCTGTTCACTGAATCCAGGTAAATTACATTCATATTTGTGAAGAAATAACAAAAAAAGGACAAAACAGTGCCTTTTTGGGGGAAACGATTGTTTAAAACTTCATTTTTTGAATCTACTCTTCTTTCTATCCTGATATTGAATTAAAAATAGTGTTTAACCCGAACTACGTCCTTAATTTGAATTATTACTCTTCTCCTACTACGAAAAGACCTTTCGAAGTGATTTTCTCTTCCTCTTCTTCCTCTCCGCGCCCATTTCGACTCCGTCCGTCAGACCCTTCTCCACGGCTCTTCTTTCGCACATGATTAATTCCTCCGTAAATCGCTGCACAGCTTCATCGACTTTCGCCTCGAGAATTTCACCATCGTCTGCGTCAGAGTTCACAGATATTGGATCGAAGATATCAGACTCGCCTATGGCTCCAGGATAATTAAAGCTCCTCGAAAGGTCGGATTCGTTGCGAGAAAAATCCGTGGATACTCCAGAATCTATCGACTCGACGAAATCTATATACTGCCCGGAAGACTTGGACGATGCGACAGTTAATTTATCGCAATCGAAATATTCCAGACTTTCGGAGTCCAAAATTGACGATTCAGATTCGATCTCCTTGAAATCGTACTCGAAATCCTGGTCGATCCTCTTCTTGATGTCACAGAGCAGCCTCGCCTCGGTCGAATGCGTGTCGATCGTGTTTCTGTACCGATTCGATGGTCTCGGATCCGTTGCGTTCTTCGCGTTCTCAAGAAGAACAGTTTCCACGGTCAAACGACTCCGCAAATTTTCCTGCAGGACACTTTCGACGTCGATAACGAAGCTTTCGTCGCTCGCAGAGCTTTCCAGATCCTTATTATCGTGGATACAATTTTTCCGGTTTGAGGTACGCCTCGGGATATCCGCGATCGGAAATATCCTCCGCATTTTCGAATCTTCCTCCGGTTTTTGACACCTGAAATCCACGGTTCTCCCAATTTTTGGCAATTTCCGCTTCCGGCGAATCGACGTATCCGCGTCAGAATCGATATTGTTCTTCAACCTTTTTTTCAATGGGATTCTTCTGGACTCTGTTTCGAAGTTTTCTGCGGAACTTGAGAAGAGTGAATCCGATTTCCCGAGTTTGCGTTCTTGAAGCTTTTGAGGAAAAATTCTAGGGCCTAATTCTAAACCCGGGAATTCAGAATTCTTTCGATCCTTCAGAGGCTTTGAAAAGCGATTTTTCTCCGATCTATAATTTGCATCAGGTTTTCTGAACTCGAGGAAATCGTTTCCGTCCCCAGCTGGCATCGCGGATTCTCGACGGTTCCAGAATTCCCTTCGCTTGTTGCGCTCGACTTGGAAATCGGACTCGTTTGCGCTTTCGTTTGAAAAAGCCTCGTCGTAAAGGAACTTGTAGGCCCTGTCCAGTATCTCTTTCTGAGCCAAGGCTGCCTTCCGACGATTCCAATAATTCCTGGCGGTCAAATAGTCCTCGTAGATGCTGTCCGGGCAGCTTTCGTCGCTGGACTCGATCAGGTAATCGGATAGCAAGCTGCTCGTGCTCGGCCCGTTACTCTCGCTCGATGAAAAGTCTCGACTGTTTCCACGTCTTTTAGGCAGACTCATCGCAAACGTTGACTTATCGTTTGATTATTGTGGGATTATGAAAGTCTAGAAGCCCCGAGTTGTTCGTCTTGTCTAGAATATTTCAGAGTATTCGACCCTTCGTCATATTCCGGAGATTTGTCACAATTAGATATCATCGCGTCGATAATTTTCTGCAATCTTGACGGATCCGACGATATTTTATCGTGGAGTTTGAACGTGTCACAGAATTTAACACAGATTTTAGACTCGTTGATTGAAAATGAGGAAACTTTGATCGATTAGGAATTGATTTTATTTTATTTTGTGCAAGAATTTTCTATCCACGTTTTGGGTGATGCGATGTTTTTAGAAATCGGAATTGAATCGTGATAGGTTATCAAAAACAAGCGAACGTCGTTTATACTTTTATCTGGATCGAGTTTTGAACATTTTTCAAACCTGCTCAGAGTCTACAGTCTGCGATGAACCGGAATTAGAGTCAGAAATACAAAAAGTACTTTTCACACAGGAAATCAAATGTACCACATGGTTTTTTGGATCCCTGATCACGAATCTGAAGTCAGAACAGCGAAATTCAAATATGCGGATCCAATTTGCCGCGAAAAATCCCTAAAAACATTCAAAATCCTACGAAAATTGGTACTCGAAGATTTTTCGAACCGCCGATGAAGAATCTGGGGTCAGATTAGCAAAATTCAAAATAGCTAGAATGAAAATAAATTTTCGGCTCATAGTAAGCCTGCGGAAAATCTCTTTCAACTTTTTAATTATTCCATTTGACTTGCAGAAATATTCCCAGCCCCAAAAGACTCTGAAAATTGTTACAGCCAGTGAAGATTCGGACTACAGATACGAGCCACCACGCCCTCATCCCCAAAGAATTCCAGCCACATGGATATTGGTATTCAGATCACATCCGGCTAATGGGTAGTTAACAGGTTCCTATGAAGTCCCTGTCGCCGGTTTAACGTCCAAGTTCCGAGGGGCATCGAAGCGTTATGGAATTGCAGGGGTAGTTAGCCCAGGCATTTAATATACAGCACCCTCGGCGTCTGTCTACCCTCCGCCCTTTGCGGGGCGAATTCGCCCTGGGGTGGGAGAAACTTTCCGCGGGATAAAGAAACGACGCGATTTTTATTCCGCTCGAGGCGTCTCGGACCTCGGGGTCGTCGATCACGCATTCGCACCATCCGGCGTCGAATGCCGACAGTTTGCTGACCAAACCGCATCCCGGATTAACACCTGAGATAAGGGTCGGTTTCTTGGGCAGACCGACACGCCATGCCATGATAAACGGTCTCGTGTTAGGTTCGTCGGTTCGTCCGTTCGAGCCGAAACCCACCCTTCTCTTCCAGGCACTTGTTGCATGCATGCCTTCCTGACTTCCCAAATCTCTCTCTGGTTCCATTCACACTCGCATTTGCTCCGAATAATTACGACCCGGGTAGAAACATCTTGGTGGCAATTTGGGGCGGCCCCGTCATCAGCGTACCCCAAGAAGAAATTGACTCTTGATAAGGAAAACTATCCAGATCCCTACTAGGGCCCCGATTAAAAGGCTATTTCTACTATCTATATATAGTTTTTCCCCATTTTGTTTTGTTTTTATGATTCTCGATGATCCCAAGTAGAAATTGACTCTTAACGGGGAAAACTATTCAGGGCCCTACTAGGCCCTGGATAGTTTTCCCGATTAAACAGGGATAGTTTCAATCCCTGAGAAACTACGTTTCGTTTTTATCATTCTTGATGATCCCAAGTAGAATTTGACTCTTAATCGGGGAAAACTATCCAGGGCCTAGTAGGGCTCTGGCTAGTATTCCACGATTGAAATTTGATTTCTACTTGGGGTGGCCTCAGAGAGGGTCGAGTGCGCAGTATCGTCGAGTAGGGAAACCCCGGCCGGGCCTCACTAGGCCCTAATTTGGGTAAATATCGCTTCCTCGATCGGGTCTCTCCCAACTAGGCCCCGGCGAGGCCCCAGCCTGGCTTGCCGAACAGAATCCCCAGGTTGGGCCTCACCGCGGGGTCCCTGCTACTCTTCCCTATGGTTTCCGTGCATTGAGTAATCGAAATTTCGTGATTACGAGCACCGAGTGCTTTAATACGATGCGTGATGAAATTATTAAGGTAAATACGCTCTTGCATGTTTGTTTCACAAGATCCGATTCCGATTGCGAAGATGTGGGTTATATCAACCCGAGTAATCATAAGTGTGAAAGTGTGCGTGATTCGTTATCGTATATTTGATTTTTAATTACTTTCTTCAAGCCCGCTCTATGTACGAACCGTCTTATCGTCGCGTCGTGTTTCTCTTCTGTATCGCTGAAAGAGGAGAGAAAAAAAAACCATGCAGTTCTCGTACCTCGATGGTTGAATACATAAAGGAAAACAAGGCATGTGCATATCTCGACTAATTATCGCGTGTGAAGGTTCACCTAGTTTCACCCTACCTTATATTGATTGATAAGAATTACATAAATAAAGAGAAAACTGAATTCAATGTGCACAATAGTCGAAGAACGAGGACTATAAGGACCCTCGTGAAACAGGCCTCGGCACGATCCCATACAATCGAAATGGGGTGTCATATCGTGTGTGGGAGCGTCGCTGGGTGCTCGGCACCACGGGTATTTTCAAAACGTCACACAAGGGAGTGACTATATTTTCATTTCACACCACACTCGATCGGTCCATTAGTTCTCGGTCCCATCCTCCCCCAACGAATTCAGAATACACACTTCATATACAGGGTGAATTCCTAACGATTATACAGTCAGCTTTCGGAAAGTCTGATTGGCTCAAAACTGTCTGAAAGTTTGTTTCTTGATCCTAGCCAACTTCAGTTGATATAGAACATTGAGATCGTTTTTTGTTCTCTAAACTCCGACGATTAGCGATCACTCGACGAGATAAGGGTTTTCTGCTGTATCAATTATAACTTTGGCGGTTATGGTCGTGATACGGTAAAAGTAGTACAATAATGGCTCGTATCGCCACCTGCCACTTACTGTTACGCGGGAGACCACCAGAGGCACGCAACGCTTGTTCTAATCGAACCTAGCCTTGCGTCCCTGGCAGCGGCGCTTTGTAATTACTAAATAAGGTATAATTATTAGTCACTCGACTTGCGTCGCTTTTTATAAGCACGAGGAGGACTAAATTATTCTCACCTCTTCGGCATGTGTGTTGTGTGCGAGATCAATGGGAAGAGGGGTTCGAGTGTTTGTTCGGGGTATTTTTTCAATCAGAAGAATCCCGGTCCGCATTGTTTTGACGAGGCTATTACCCCGTCATTCTTCGGTCTTCCGCACCGTCCACGATTCGTGGGTTCCCATACCCACGCCGTGAATGGCCATGGCGCGGCAAACTCCTGTGGGAAAAGCAGTCCGTCCCGTCCCGCGTCGTCTAATTCCTATGGGAAATATCTCCACCCCATATGATATGAACGCGGATCGTCATCGAAGGGCTTCGGGTAGCGTGCAAATTGGTTTACCGCCCGCGTTTCATGCGCTTCAACATGCTTTAAAGACAGATGATGACTCGCTCGTTCTCTTTCAGTTCGAAACAAGCGGGTTTCGGCTGACTATGAGCCAGCCTTTGAATGTCATTTTGTTTCCAAATCTCTGATTTTTTAGCAGCGGTTCGAGAAACCTTCAAGTACAAATTTTCATAAGATTTTTAGTGTGTTTGGGGATTTTTCGTAGCAAATTGGATCCGCAATTTTGAATTTCACTGATCTGACTTCAAATTCGTGATCAGTGACCCAAAAAACGTTCTAGTACCAATTTTCATCAAAATCGAAATGTTTTTAGTTTTTCGAAGCATATCGAATGAGCCAAATTGAAATTTGGCAAAACTGACTTCAGATTCGTGATCAGCGATCCAAAAAACTATGTGGTACCAAATTTCATTCAAATCCGTTGATCCGTTCTCAAAATATCGTAATTTTTATTCTGTTTTTTCGAATTTTTTTATGCAAATAATTTAAAAAGTACTGAACCGATTTTCGCCAAAATCTAATCAGTTCTAAGTTCCGAAAAAGCGCGTCGATTGATTCCAATTTGGTCAAAATCCGCGCCCTGGTTCTTCAGATATCGTCCGCCAAAAATTTGATGTGATAAATATATAACCTCAAAACGTGAAAATCTAGTAAAACCTCAACTTTTCAGTAACGGGATGATTACAATAACTTTCTCTTTGGAAAACAGAGAAACGGGGAGTTGATAAAGAATATCTTCGATTAATCATTCCTGATATAAACAGGCAATAAGATAATCGCTAGAATCGTCATCATTCGAGATCAGACAGCGATGGGCTTCATTGTGTTGGCACCGTTCGAGTATCATGGGAACGTTACACACATTATAATGCACGAATTACTATCGGCAGAGATGAATGTGTTTTTGGAAGTAGAAAATTCGCAATTGGTCACGTGCCCGCGGCACGTGGCACAACTGTCCAAGTAGATTACTCCATGGTCTACAGTCTACACTCTGGAGGTTTGTACCCTAGCTCCGCGTATATCGACACGTAGCAAACTTTCACGTGCTCGAAACGACTGATTTTCGAAGAAAAAGAATATCAATTCTGTACATCGACGAGGGTGAGGAGATAGAGAAAAAACAGAAGGAGACGTTCCCGGTTGTTTCAGGACTTCGCTCTGACTCATTGCACGCGGCCCATGCAGGCCCATGCACGCCCATGCACCAGATCGAACCGCGGTGTCATCTCCATAACTTGAGGCGGAGTCCGATGATCATCCCCCTCGAGCAATTGTTTGAACAGCGGGAAGTGTGTAAATTTGAGGCGGATGTCGTTTTATTCATCAGGGGTTTCGTGTAGACGACGATGTTTGATCAGATTGACTGCGCGGTTGTGAATACATACCAGGGGTTTCGTAATTGAATCGTATATAGATTTCCAGGATTTATCTTTCAGCATTCTTTCACATCATATCATAGAATATAATGAAACTATGAGCCCCTCGTTTCGGGGTAGATAAGCAACAGTCACACGACACTGCATGAATCCATACTTCGTAGACCAGGTCGTGAGTCATTACCCAGACAGCAAAGAACTCAAATTTGTCTAAAAGTCGTCGTATGGACGTCAAATGTCCAACTTCTAAAGACGTCTATAAGAGACCAAATGACGTCCTTAAGAGTCAATGATCCAATGAGGCAGAGTTACAACGCCATTCGAGTGTTTTAGGAGCAACAATTACTGGATATTTGGATTTTTGTCAATTTGACAGATCCTGTTCATTACAGATGAACCTGTTTATCATTTCTACTGTCAACCTAATAATGATGATAATTGTATATAATTAAATTCCACATGTTGCCACAGGAGAAATGAAGAAGTTTGAAGTAATAAAGTCGAAGATTTGTTATTTTTGAAGGAAACACACGGTAACAAAAGTCCAGAGAAAGTAACATTGTTTTCGACTGTTTGCTGCTGACGCAAGAGAACATCGCTAGGGTTGTTTATCTTGTTTATCTTGTGGAGTTGATAGGCAAATAGGAAACAGAGTTTATATTAAAAATCATAGCCCGAGGAGATCTAGAGGAACCGCGTACACGTGTCTGATGAACGTGGTTTTCTTCTGTGCTTTTCTACTATATTGACAGTGTCATCCGTAGAGCACTGGTCGAAATGCTTTGGGATTCGGTGAACCTCGAAAGGCACACGCCCTTAATTACGCGAATCGGTCGAGCGAGCATTCGCACCCTGAGGGTCGAGAGGGAGGGTCAAATAGTAGCGTGTCAACTACAGAAAGAACACGGTTGAGGGACTAACCAAACTGCACTGATTGAAATTTGATTTCCTTTTCAACTTATCGTTGTCCCTGTTTCCAGAGAAAATAACAACTTATTGTTTAGGGGAGTTTCATGCATTTCTTTTATTCTCTTATCCGATAATTTGATGATTAGGCTCGATAAAAAACATATTGAACCCAATTTTTATTATTTGTTTTTCACATAAATCAAGTTTTTCGATACAGCGTTTGAATTTCCCGGTTGCGTGTGACGTCACACAGCACAGTCCTATCGTCTGGCGGCGCTGCGGACAACAATGGTCAACAGAATAACGTGGCGGCCGAGGTGCTGTGTGACGTCACGTCGCGTTTGAAAGTTGATCATTTTCAATTGCTCTTTACACTCGTCTGAAGTTGATTCTATACTTTTTCTAGTATCTGAAACTTGTATTCAATCATCACGCACTCATTTAACATTGATATTTCTTGCTTTTCAATCTGAGGAAACTTCTAGGTTGAGTCTTCACTCGAATTTCCACGTTTTGAGGTTATGTACGATTTTTTGATCGACGATATCTCGAGAACGGGAGGCCGGATTTTTATCAAATTAATCTCAATCTTCGCGGTTTTTCGAAACTGAGAAGTGATTAGATTTTCGATTCAATTGATTCAAAAATGAAAACAAAAATGACGATATCTGGAAAACGGATCAACGAATTAGGACAAAAATTGATATCGAAAGGTTTTTTGGGTCGCTGATCACGAATCAGAGGTCAGTTTTTCAAACTTTACGATATCAAATCCGATGCGCTGGCGATAAATTCTAAAAATGTTCCGAATTTGAATTCTCTTCTCATATTTATCTCCTGAAAATGTGTTTTGGAAAGGATTGAGTCTCGTCTCGTCTTCTTCACGAGTTCCGAAATTCTGAATACAATTTACCGAGCCTGCGAACTTTGAAATAACTTTGTTACCCCGACGCCTGGTGTTAACGCTGTTAAATCTGTTGCATTTAAACGCTCCACAGCCGTGAAGCTCGGCGCGAGAGACCCAGGGTAGACTCCGAGCTGTTAATTAGCGTATTCAGACAGTGAGAAAGGGGTTATCAGTTCGGCTTCTCGTCCTGAATAGCCCAGCTAATACTGCGACCTAACCGGTTTACGCGATACACTCATCACTGGGAGAGACTGTAATCGAATTGAGTCTTTTTTTCTCGTCCTAGTCTCTCGAAAGATCGTTTTCACATAATTTTAAAAATGTCTTTCGAGCGGGATAGAATAGAATGAAGTGAATGAATCGCTGAAAGTGCAAATAATCCCTCCGACTCGTTGGGCAATTACACAGAGCTGCTCCTTTCTCCGGTGACAATAATAGAAAAATCGCCAAAAGCCAAATGACCGGTCTCTAATAATCGTGGACCCATCGGAGATTAGGTCTTCCACAAAGCGTGGCCGGTAATAATAGCTGGCGACATAGAGGAGTCCGGTAGAATCGGCTTTGAAGAGCGGGCCGTTCGCGTTCGACCGGTTGTCCCCAATTTCCGATAGTTTGCCTTCGTCTATTCGTAGAATTCGTGCCAGCTGGGTCACACAGCTCCCGATTAATTAGTCCTTCTCCATTTCTTTCTTGAATTTAGCTGAACTTCTGTCGGCTATGGGAGAACCTCGAAGCCCGCATAAAAGACGTTCTTCGACATATTAGAGGCTCGTGGTCCATTCAGCATTGAAAATGCTTCTATTTTCGGGGTTATTATAGTGAGGTACAGAGGATCGAATGTTGTTGTTAATATGATGGCAAAAGACGAAAGCTTGACAAAAGATTGTGACACAGACACGTTTTCGAGCTCGTTTGTATCTTCTCAACGGTCTATCGTACGAGAAAACATACCTGAATCTTTTTTGTGGAGAATTTGATAAGCTTCAAAATTGATCTTCGTCAATTTTCACCTTGGATCAACCGGAAGTCAGTTAGAGCTGAAATAATGAAAGTTGTGTTGCTCGACTAGCTTTTGCATAATTATTACAGACACATATTCAAGCTCGTGGATCTCCTCAACCGTCTATCGTAAGACCAAAAAGGCTTGAATATGTTCTGTAGAGAATTTGATAAGCTTCAAAATTGATCCTCGTCAATTTTCACCTTGCATTAACCGGAAGTGAGTTAGAGGCCAAATAATGAAAGTTATGTTGCCTGACTGATTTCTTGTATAACTATTGTAGACACGTATTATATATAAAAGATGTTTCAATCTTTTCTATAGAGAATTTGATTGATCTTCATCAATTTTCACCTTACGAAAGTAACAACAATGCGGATGAAACAAAGTTTGCGAAAGACAAAATATGGCAAGAGACGAAAGATGGACAAAAAATTATGGATGATCGACGTGTCAGATTGTGACCAATCATCGATCTGTCAGACTTAAGAATTCTTCGAAACTTTATCTCAAGCGAATTCGAATCAAAATGCGACAGATACAAGTATATCGAAACAACATGCACTAAGAACAATAAAACAGGTGACATTTTCAATGCTTTCAGAGGCTCGCGTTACACACAAGGTCTGCAGATTCATTATCTTTGGACGCACCCGCATCGAAGGTCCGTCGAGGCGAAGCGCTTTGCGTACACGCAGAAATGTAGCGTACGTGGTATTTGAGGCGGGTGACAAACTTGTACATCGTATTGTGCACGGAGTACAGTGTGTACTGCAATTATTTGAGCGCGGTTTTGCTAACGAGCGCGTGCCGTTGACAGCCGTCACGTTACCGGAGAACTTGATCCTCATTGTACTTTTACTCTGTGTTATATTAGGCGTACGTTCATTATTTCCTCCTTCGCAAAGCGACGAGGCTATTGATGGAGAAAAAATAATGAAAAACGATGGAAGAATGCCTCGCAGGAGATTGGAGGACGAATTATACGCGTTACGTAATTGCGTGACAGAAATCGAATGGAAAAAGTTTCATTAGAAAATAAGCGAAAATGACTTTGGAGCAATTTTTTTATGTGGAATCAGTGAATCGTTATCCTTTTCCGAGTAGTCAGTCAAATTAGATAAAATAGGAAAATTGATTAGTCAGGATCTATAAGTTGGTGGAGACCTTCGTCTCAGCCTCCTATCGAAGGGACTAAAAGTCCTGACCTCTAACTGGACGACTCGATCCCTCATCTTGGATCAAAGTTCCGTTTTTTTTTTATCATATCTCGACAACCATTGATCCTATCGTCGCGAAGGTTATTACAAAAAATGAAGCTTATCAAATTATCTACAACAAAGATTCAATACACTTTTTTCATATCTTCAATAGTTTTTGCGTAATACAGGGCTGAAAGTATCGATATTTGTAAAGAACCTTGTGAGAATTATGTACGTGTATTCGCTGATGTATTAGAGAAAAAATATCGAAAATACGAGAAAAATGTATAGAACCTTTGTTGTAGATAATTTAGTAGGCTTCATTTTTTGTAATAACCTCCGTGACGATAGGATCAACAGTTGTCGAGATATGATGAAAAAACTGAATGCGAGCACCTCTCAAGGTTTTCTAGTCCGTTCAATAAAAGGCCAAGATGAATGTCTCTAACAATTTATAGATATTTATTCGTTAATTTTTCTGTTCCCTATATTTTGATCTATTGAAAGTCGAACAATGAATTTAGTATACATGAAGACCATAACTATAACTAGAATTTTTCTGAGTGAATTATGACGATAATCGTTGAAAAATGACACGATATTGGTGAAAATCCAGACTAAAATCCTTCTAGAAACTAATTTTCTCTAATTTTCAGTAGGGGCATCCCGCAAACAAAAAACGGCTCGAATCATCGCGAGTGGCAATTAGGGGCCCCCCTAGATATCGGATTGTTGAATCGATGAAACTGTTGAATTATAACGGTTTTGTTATACTGAGTCACCTGTGGTACCAAGGGGGTCGCGTTTCGTCGCGGGGGTGAAAACTAGGTGTAGGCATACGATGCAAGGATGGAAGCGAGTTTCCACTTACGCACATAGGTACACTCCTCACAAAAATTAACGACCCACCCGCAAAATAATTCGGCCCTAATTTCGCAGTTGTGATTCTCAAAGCCAAGGATTCAAGCTTGAAAATGAGTTTTCAACAATCCTTCTACCATGATTTGTTCACTTGTTACGTCAGGTCGAAGTTTTCGGGACACTTTTTCGTCCCATGCTCTGTAACTCGACGATAAAAAATCGCAGAGTAGATGTTAAAAACGGAATTTTAAGGGGACACTCAGAGCTTGAAATCGATCATTTTGGAGATACAGACAAAAAAAATATTGCCGTCAGTTAGAGGACTTTGAAATCGAGGTTCAATCTACGAATTTGTTACGAGTCGATTCAAAGTGACGCAGCTTCAAGACAGATGGAAGTAGATGTGATATCAATTAGGAAGCATTTCCAGGCTGAAAGTTCAAGCTTCAAAATGCGTTTTTGATCATCAGCTTAGCTCAATTTTTCGCAAAGTTACAAATTTTTGAAAATACTCAATTTTCCGGGAAAAAAAATCGAGTGACCTGTTATAATTTTTGTGAGGAGTGTATATGCGGTGTGAGTAGTGAAATTATGAATCACCAATGAACCGTTGCAAGGTCTGAAGGGCGGCATTTCTACCCGGAACAGCGACCGAACAATTAAATGGCAGTAACTCTCCCACGCGTTAAACAGATCGCGCGTGATAATGTAGTGTGTAGAACGCAGGCATATAGAATAGTGCAACTGCAGGAAGGAAGCCATCACCCCACGCACACCAATTTCGATAGGTTTTTATCGTTTTAGTTTCATGCATACTGTACATTGGTCTCCCCAAAAACGGACAAAAAGACCCCCAGCGAACACACGCATTATTACACTCCCGCGTGAGAATCCACTTTCCAATTATTACACTCGACGGTTATCGAAACAGAGAAGCACTCCTGATTGGTCCGTTTCAAATCCTGATCATTTTCAAACGCACGATGTTCGTTGGGTCTGCAGGTAGCAGCGAATCTTGGAGGCAATTTGGGGCTACCCCAACATCAGCGTACCCCAAGAAGAAATTGACTTTTCACGGGGGAAATCTATCCAGAGCCCTACTAGGGCCCAATTAAAAGGCTATTTCTACTATCTATATATAGTTTTTCCCCATTTGGTTTTGTTTTTATGATTCTCGATGATCCCAAGTAGAAATTGACTCTTAACGGGGAAAACTATTCAGGGCCCTACTAGGCCCAGGATAGTTTTCCCGATTAAACAGGGATAGTTTCAATTCCTGAGAAACTACGTTTCGTTTTTATCATTCTTGATGATCCCAAGTAGAATTTGACTCTTAATCGGGAAAAACTATCTAGGGCATAGTAGGGCTCTGGCTAGTTTTCCCCGATTAAAATATAATTTCTACTTGGGGTGGCCTCAGAGAGGGTCGAGTCCGCGGTATCATCGAGTAGGGAAACCCCGGCAGGGCCTCACGAGGCCCTAATTTGGGTAAATATCGCTCCCTCTAGTGGGTTTCGAATCTTCCAACTAGGCCCCGGCAGGGCCCCGGCCTGGCTTACCGAACAGAATTCCCTGGTCGGGCCTCACCGAGCCCCAGTCTGGATTCCCGAGTAGAATTCCGTTACCAGGCCGCATCGGTTGAGGCGTCACGTCCCCGATCGTTTCTAGGGAAGCCCGATCGGGCCCCTGATACTCGACCCTAAAATTGTTCCGCACGGGAATTTAGAAATGCAGGCATGTAGAAAACGACTTTTAATTGGGGAAAACTATCCAGGTCCCTTCTAGGGCCTCCTGAGGTACACACTGTTGGAAAAATTCGACTAGAAACTTAATTACTCAATATTTGTGTTGTATTGACATTTTTTCATTCGATATAAAACACAAATTCATGTCATTTTTACATTTATTCCGGAATTCAATAAAATAATTTAGAAAAAAGGTTGAAATCAGGACACTGATTTCTTCTTCTCCTTCTTTCTTGAGATTATATTAATATAATCTTGAAATAATGAGAGTGAGTCGTTCGTTGGGATGGTTTTAAACACGACGCCGATTCGAGTTGGCGCCGTTATACGTTGGTGATGCCGCGGCGTCGGTCTGGTAAAGCGTCGCGACGCTCCTCGGTTCGTTTGCGTGACGCACTGTACACCGCACAGCGAATGTAAAGGATTGGGTACAGTTTAGGCTAAAACGGGGGTATTAGGTTTTGTCGCATGCACAGTTTTTTTTAAACCTATCTCATTCGTAATATACACGGATATAAGTTCTCACTATGTCACTGGACTCATTTATTACCCCCAGACTCAGCTGTCGTGGACTTGAGCGAACAGAAGAGAAGAGAACATTATCAATAAAAAATTGTAAATTTTCTACCATTTTGATATGAATTTCGTGTAATTTTCTAGGGTTTTTTTTTCTTTTAATGTCATTTTCATATACTTTGGGTATTTTTTTGTCAGCTATTTTATATGAATTTTGTACTTCATCAGCATCATTTGCTTCAATATTTTGTCATTTTTTTATAAATTTTGTGTCAATTTTTTCCCTTTTTGACAAGTTTTGTGTCATTTTTGTCCAATTTTTATCAGTTCTGTGTCATTTTTGTCCAATTATCACAAGTTCTGCGTCATTTTCTTGAAATTTTATAAACCTAAATTTGGTATTTCATCATTTGCTTCAATATTGCGTAATTTTATCATGAATTTCCGCATCATTCGAAGAAATAGCGCGCGGAGGGATCGACACGCGAGGTACCCACACCCGAGTCCCTGGTGCAAAAGAGTATCCGCGGCGGTATCGTATCTAGAACTATTTCAAAGCGTCGTGTGTCATTGCGGGCACGCAATATTTACAATTAGACGAGTGCGTGAGCGTCGGCACACCGTCGGCCCGGTGCGGTCTGACGTTAACCGTGTCAGTGTGCAGCGTATTAGGGGTGAGGGTGGGGCGTACAGTCTAGAACTGTAGGTGTACGGGCCGAGCCCCCTGGACGGCGCGACGATCCGTGAGTCAGCGCGACGCCGACGCCGACGCCGCCGCCGCCGTCGAGACTCCAGACGCCGTCGCTGACGGTGACGGTGACGGTGACGGTGACGATGACGCCTCCCCCAGGGTTTTGACTGTCTTACGATTCCCGATTATACATAGTCTCTGTAGTCATCGCGCGCGGGTACCGCTAAACTCTTCTCACTCTTTCTTTCTTTTTTTTTGCTGACCAGTTACCTCATTGAAACAACGTGATTCAGACTCGACGCCCTTTTGTTTCTTTTTTTTTACATATTTTTGACTACGTTGAGACGTAGGAGAATCAAAGATCGATTTTATTGAGATTGAATGTGAAAAATATTTTTGAAAGTGTCAAAGAAAATGCGAAATTTATATCCAAAAGACACAGAGTTAAGGAAAATGACTAAAAAATCTACAATGATGATCAAATCTGTGAAAAAAATGACACAGAAAAGAAGTTTCATTCAATTTAGGAAAGTTAGAAATAATTACACTAAATACGTTTAAAAACATGACCCAAGAAAAGAAAACAAAAATTACTCAAAATTTACGACATTGACGAACAGCTGCTGCTGCTGCTGCTGTTGTAACAGAAAATTCATGAAAATAATTTTAAAAAGTATTCTTTCAATACAAAATGATATGGAATTCATAAAAATGAATAAAAATTCATTTCAAGAACGTGATACAAAAATTTACCTGAAAGACACCAAATTTACAAAATGAAGCAGATAATAATTCACAAAAGTTAGAAGAACTACACCAAAATTGCACTAAATTTGCGGTCATGAAAAAATTTGAAAACTATTTATTCAAAGATTGAAAGCCCCCAAAAAAAATCGTATGTCATTCGTTCCTTAGGATATAATTGAAACGGTACAAATTTTAGTTATTTTAGTAATGCGACGTACGTACGTACGTAGAAATTCTATACAGTAAGTTGTGCCCGTATTCGATTACGTGGAAGGAGAAAGAGAAAAAGGGGGAAAAAAAATCATATGCGAGTAACGCGTGCCGCCGGGCACCCCTCGACACCGGAACAATTACATACGCAGTGGCGCATGCCTCGTCATAGAAATATGCGATAAGTCGAGGTACGCAGTCGATCAGATAACGAATACAGTAGCATGGGTAGAGTGAGTAACGAAAAAAATATTGCATATTCATTAATTGTACGGAATAGGGAAAACAAAACGAAGAAGAAGAAGAATGAGGATATGGAAGAACACGGTGCAAATTTTTCACCCAAGGCAGAGAATCGTTATTGATCATTAATTGACAGGGTGTCTTCTTGTATTCGAGTTATGAGGATACACACTCAAAAAAATATGTATCTACTAGTGTCTGTATATCATATGGGTTAAATATGACATCAACGATTTTTTTATAGTAAACTCTCGATCATAATTACAGTTTGATTGACTATTTTTTTTAGTCCTGTCAATCGCAGAGTGCGAGAAAAATTCCCTGAGAATTCCATGACTATCCAGGTTTTTCGAGAAGGCGAGAGAAATCCTTCATAAAGGACGATTTTTAATGATTTTTTTACGCCTCCCAGATGAATATAACTTTTTTGCTAGTCAATATTATTCCAAAATTTCAACGGGGGCTTGAAAAATTATCGATATACCACAAAAAATATAAAACCGATCGTGGCGATAAAAAAAAAAAAAAAATAGCAAGAGACATCATCCGTCAAAAAAAGGATAATTTCCTGAGAATTGCAGGATATTCGAGGTTTTTTTTCAAGGAAATAGACACACAAATAGAAGATTGACGTTTTTTCTATAACTTTTTCAGTCAAATCTGATTGTGAGTATGATTTTATTCTCCTTTCAATAATTTATAATAACGTTCTGCAAGATGAATATTCCATATGCATAATTGTTAGAAAATTAAAAACTGGTCATCAATTTCCACGTAATTAATATTGAATCAAATGATGTATACATCGCTAAACATTCGCGACAGCGTCACTAACCGGGCGAAATCTCCGGCTGATATTTCAAGCCGCTGCTAATCCGTTTCATTACTTAGACATAGAATATATTTTGAGCCCTCGTACCCTCCGCAGATTGAAATGTAAATCTAAATCCTCAAAAATTGGCGCTGGGTACGGGCCACGGCTCAGTGATTCATATTCATTCATCGGCCCCCGCGCCGCTTGTTAGCTTGTAGCAGCAGAGATTAGCCGGAGCGCATATCTTCGATATGAGTGTTGCGTAGGGGTGGTTTAACGCGGGAAGAAGTGTGCGGGCCGCTGTATTCTAAACGGGCAATTTCACGAGTCCTTGGCCACTGTGGAGATTTCATCCCTTGAGAGACCCGCTACTGGTGACAGAAGGGATCCGCGGGCCATAAACGCATCTCGAACGGTCCAACAGGTCCATGAATTTCATTTCATATTCCATTTCACGTTTCATTCAAGAAGGAATAGGCATGCTCGAGATCTCGATCTCAAGTGCCAATCGCGGACTTGGTGCCATAAGGGGCCTCAAGTCTCTGCGCGGTCCAAGAGATCGATGAAATCGACACGAAACCCGGGTTCGCGATTCTGTGTCCGAAGGAACGGTGCAAATTTTGGGTCTGAGAACCGCGAATCACGGACAACCTCGGGGGGAAAATATCCAATACAATAATCACCATCAGCCTTCTCAGGTCGACGAGATGGACATGTTCTATCTGAGCATCGCGAAGACCGCGAAGAAGCTGCCTCCGGTCGAACAGGCCAAATTGAGAATGACGATTTGCAATATCGTGTCCGAAGCCGAGATACGTCAGGCGGAACTCAATAATTACTTCAAACTCCCGTCATCGCGACTTGCGATCACTTCATTGGCCAATTATTACAATAATTGATACACAGTCTGTAATTGAGTTTCTTTTTTAAGGTCAGATTTCTTCTTCACGCAACGACTGGGCGAAATCTGTTCATTTTTTGGGCGTTCGTCGTCGACTATATTGACCCCAAGTTCGCCAATTTTTCATAGATTTGCCCGAAAAATACACCTAGGTGGGCGATACTCGCGAGGCGACGAGAGGCAGGATGACTGCCTAGCCAATCGTCCGATTGACTTGAAATTTGGAGGGAATATTCCCAACAGGATTATCTCCGACGCGGAGCAGGATTTTTCTGATCTGTTCATCCGTTAATTAATTATACATTTTTTAATACGCGTTTCGAGGCTTGAAAATCAGGAAATATACACAAAAACGTGACATTTTCACAATTTGAAACGGAATAATAAGCTTGGCAGGAATCCTGCCTCGAGTATCGCCCATCTGGGTGTATTTTGGAAGCAAGCTGTCTATAAAAAGTTGGTGAACTTGGGTTCAAATGAAAAATGAACAAATTGCACTCGGTCGTTGTGCGGAAAATAATCTGACATTTGTGTTAGTACATAGGTCGCAGACCGTGTGCAGTGTACGAAGCTTCTTCTATAGAATAGAATTTCCAAATCCTAAAAGATACATAAATTGATAGGAAAGTAAGTACCGTAAAATAAATGGGGTCGCGCGGTGATGTGAATTTGCATCGAAAGTGCCACTTACCGGGTCTCCTCTCCTTCCTCTCGGAAAATATCGCACCATGAGGCACACAGATTGTAACCAGAATTTCAAACAAAGTGTTTTACCCGATGCAAAACGTCCCTTGATATATTCATCGCTCTTCAGCTTCTGGAAATTCTCTCCAATCTTCAATCCACTTCTCATAGAATATCACATCAATCTATAAGAAGTCATTATCTTCATCACAAATCATTTTCAATCGCAACACACGAAATGTCACCGAGAGTCTCAATGAATAAAAAACGAGCCTGATCGATCGATTCGCAATCGACTGTACAGAAGCCTAGGTAATTACAGCTCATACCGTGACACACAGGAAGAAGATAATTACCTAAAAATCTTTCCCCACGTACCACGTGACGTGATAAATCATAGCCTAGAACCTCTCCAAAGGTACCATATGGCCAAAAATGCTTCCATACGTACACATGTGTGTATAGAGACTCAAAGAACGCGTGTCCATGGTGACCGGGGGGGGGAGGCTCCCCCCCCTCGAAATAAGGGTGGCAAAGAACAATTTTTAACCATTACGTAGAAGATTTTTTTTCTATTCTTGCCAAAAATAAATCAGAATGGACAAAAAAAAAAGGAAGTAAAATAAGAGCATGGCTATTCGAGAGACTTGATCGTGCCCCCCTTTTTCTGTGTCATAGCTCGTGCCTGAAGTCCGATCACCTGCCCTTGGCCGCAACTACACCCAGCACCACCCCAGGGATACACCGAAGCTATGGGGGAACGTGGGCCAGGTGATGACTCACCCCTAGGTATTGAGAGGGGGGACCCCGCGTTACCGTGCATAAGGAGTGAGTAAGTTCAACCCCGAGCGCGTTATATAGGTATACGTGGCGTGGCGTTACGTAATTTTAATAACACGCACGCGCCGGGGTTTTGTGCGTGTTCCCCCCTCCTTGTCCCCTTATTCCCCATCGTATATATAGGACGTGTGTGGAAGAATATTCTATGGGCATGTGTGCCAGGGGAGTTCGGAGGTAGCTAGATATCGAAGGGGGAGAATACTACGTGTAGACGAGGCCAGACAGGATGTGCCAACCAGTAAGGATGTGATTTATACGATACCGGAACTCCGGTAAAAGCAAAAGGGGAGATACATAGTATACGTGTAAGGCTGATGTCGAGAGCCCGAGGACAGACGGACGGCTATAGTCTCGATACTCTTACCTGATGATTCGATGTTTTTAGGAATGTAGAGAAAAGTTGCGACCAAAGTGAGAAAATTAATTAATCTTCAGAGGCTCAAATTTTAGGTGGATTAATTGCTTTTAATTATATTACAGAAACTTGCAGCCAATTTTTGACTTTATAATTCACATGAAATAATTCTGAAAGAATTTGAGAGAATTTTGAACAATTTCAAAGATATTGATAAAATATATATTGAAAAATTCCTCCAAGAAGTTCTTGGAAAAAATATTTTCAGGGAATTTTGGAGAAACTTGTTTCAAGTTCAAACGGATTTCATAGAACTTTCGAGTCCCAAAGATCAGCTTTTTTCACTGACTATTCTTGACTCCTAGAGATTTCTACTGACTTTTAAGACTTTCGAAAAATTCCGTAGACTTCCAAAGCTTGAGTAGCGTGCAAATATTTTCCTACATAAATTCACTTTTTTGTACGTTAATTTCTCAATTCTTAAAAATATTCTTAATTTTGTGATCGAAGCTAACATCGCCGCGGGTACTTCAACTCATTGTCAGTATGAGAATTCTACGTTCCTGGTTTCCCAGCGAGGAAGAGTGTCCCGCAATTATCCCCAAATCGTCACCACACTGTTACGGAAACGCGATTTCCGGTCACTGCAGTTTCGTTCTTATTGTATACCGTATGTGGAAAGATAATACGCGCAGAGCGAATCGATATCTTGACGGGTTTCCTTCGTCCGCACCGATCATGTCTGTCATCCGTTTACCTCCAATATCATCTCCCCTCTCGGGCCACAGAATCAAGACATCGGATGAAGACAAAAATCCGCTCTTTTCCTATGTGCAGAAAAACAGTATACTAAGGTGCTAAACTGCCAAAAGTCATTTTTCATATTTTAGAATGTTTTTCACGCGATTTTGGAAACACATTTTTTTTTTTGTGTAAGATGCACAAAATAAAATCTAGCGGTGGATCGATTCAAGTTTTTCGGGTTTCAAACCATTCAGTAAAGAGGCCTTCTCAAGATGAACAGAGAACTTGTTGATCCGAAGATAAAATTGTGATATTCTAATTACTTCTAGGATAAAATAGCGTTTTTCTGTTTTCATACGTTACTTTTCGTGATAACTAGAGTAAAAATAAAGTTCTGAGTAGAGAAGAAGTCCCGAGTCGAAATTTTCAACCTCCTTCAAACCTCCCCAGAACCTCCAAGATGTTCAAATTTTGGGAGTACGGAGGTTCAAGGGAGGGTACGATATATTCGCGGCGCTTTAATGTTATACTCCACTTAAACCTCCAAAAGTGGCAGAAACTAGACATTTTGATTCAAAGGAGGTTATGTAGGGTACCCGAGACCCTCCTTTCGATCCAGTTGAGCCTATTTCAACGCTCACGCACACCCTGCAGACCCTTCTTTGGGCCTATTGCAGACCCTACAGACCCTCCTTTAGGCCTATTCTATCTATCCTCTACGTACGTCACAGAAATCATCTCCGTCGATATGGGGCATAAAGTTATACTCCAAGAAGCGAATAAATATTCAACTAAACATTACTTATCGAAAATTCGAACCAAAAATAGCTCGACAATACTGGAAAAAAGGGAATTTTTCAATATTATTATGATTGAATTTGAAATATGGGACGACATCAATATCAACAAAAATAATTTGCTTAAAAATTTGATAAGGATTCAGAAATAATTTATCAAATTTTCAGTTCTTTGAAATTACAACAATACTATTGTAATAGACAAGCTCAATGCAACCACCTATAGTAAGAGGTACAGCTGGGGTTATACCTAAGCGCGATCACGTTTGGATCTTACTCAGTGTCAAAGTGTTTAAACGTCTGCACCGAGCTGTGGTTCTTGTTATATGCCAGTGGC